>JANDJZ010000226.1:0-71047 GCA_027943245.1 Acanthamoeba sp. SK_2022b
CTGATGGTGAAAATGATACACTTTGAAGTGTGGCTAATCAAACTACAAGCAACTAATTGAGCATATGATTGCATTGTGTACATGTATGCATCGCTTTGTATAGGGCTTACATGCACAACGTACCACTTTAATCATCATTTGCAGATAACTGAGTGTTCAGCAAAATGAGACACTGCCCCTTCTTGAAATGTCTACAGTTTTCAACAGTCAAATCAGCAGTAACGCAGCTGTAGACATTTAGGACGCCTTCCCAGACAGGTGCTGTCACCTGAAGCCTGCAAAACAGAGTGTTCAGAAAAAAGGAACAATGACTCTTTTGACAATGTATACACAAATGGAATAAAAACACACTGAAATTGGTACAAGGCCTCAAAAAAAAAAGCTTGCACTGAGGTAAACAGTGTGAGTGTAGAAAATTTGATGTTTTGTAATTGACAAAATCTATTGGTCAAATAAATTGTGTTTAAATTGTTGGAACTTGATCTACACCTACAAAAATTTCATTTCAGTACCTTGGTGCGAATTGAAAAAGTAGCAAAATGTCTTGGTGTTGAGTAAAAAACACATAACAAGAACAACTGTATTATCTGGGGTGGAAGAACCGATGTGCATCAGGTCAACACTTCTCTTGTGGTTTTGTGATTGAAGATCGAGGATTAAAAAGTGACATCTCTAAATGTACATGAAATGAATAGGTGCCCTTTATGGGTATATGGATAAAGTATGTCTTTGGGTTGATGCGCATCAGGTCAACACAGGGTTCCCCTTGATGAAAAAGGTATTGCTTTGTTTTTTCGAATTCCTGCAACTAGTAAACATTTATTTGGATCTGAAATCTATGTTTTCATAGTGTACATGTACACAACGATATTGTCATCTTCACTTTATTGTATAATGTGTCTTCACCAACAACCTCCTCTCTTGTCACATGGGAGCTCAAAATTACTGGTGTTTTTTTGTGCTATCATTCCTTGGAATAAGGCACTATCAGGGGAATTAATCAAATTAATAACACACAGCAATTGGGATTTCAAGATTGCAATAATTTAGGGAGGGTAAAGGCTTGTCAAGAGATATAAAACAGATTTTAATTTGGTAAAATTTCAGTTTGTTAAACCAATCATTTTAGAAAGTTGAATATTATGGTCTTGGACCAAGTCATCCACAGTAAACACATGACGATTGTACTTCATGAATGTGGAAAACATCTGATCAATGTCTTCATGGCTCTGCCCCATTCCCAGAAAAGAAATGGTGATGTATATATATATATATTACTATGGAAGATGTCTTGTTCTTGTTCTCGTGGCTGCAGTTATCAAGCTGCACATATAAGGTTGTAGGCAGTATGCCTGCTGCTGGGCTTGCAAGGTGGTGAGTAAGGTGGTGGTGCAGCAAGGAGAGGGCAAAGTCTGGGCCACAGCCAAACTGACCATGGTGTATGTAAAGCAAGCATCTCTGAAGGCCATGGTTGATGAAACCATGAATGCCAAGCTTGAAGAGGTGCAGGTACTTCCAGGAAGATGGGAGAGGCACCAACATGGGAAGTATCACATCACTTGAACCATCCATATTCACAGAGAAGACACCACTGGGGATGTAGGTGATACATCTTGTGCTCCTTTTCAATAAGGTGCAAATGCACAAACTTCTGCTTCTTCAGCTGGGCCCTCTGTGCTGTTGTCATGTGCTGATTAATCAGTTGATCATTTGTTGATGCACAGATACTGCAGAGGCCCAGGACACTGAAATTGGGGAACTTGATGTTCTTGTGTGCTGTGTTGAGGGCTTAATAAGACCATTGCTTTGGTAGCCCTGGTGCATCATTGCTTGGAATTGGGGGAGTGACATCTGAACTGACACTCATATAAAAAATGTGCAGTCCCTAGTTGTGATGGCATGGCTATGGTGGTGACATTTAAGTGAATTTGATTGTGTGCATAGGTGACCAACACAGTGGAGGATAATTCCACACAAAAAATGAATGGAGTATGATGTTGTGAAGTACAAGAAATGGCACTGCAACATGTACACTATGCAATCAGGCAGAGGTTACAGAAATGGGCATACAACTCTATCCAAGCACAAGCATGAGTGGTAGGATGAGTAGACAACCTCCCCATTTGCAAGGTATCATCACTTTGGAAATTCACCATTTTGTTTTCTGAAATACCATAGGCAGTCATGAATACAACACAACACGCTTACGGTTGACATAGTACATTCGGCAGGAAGTGGCAGATCCATAAGTGCATTTATCTGTGACAGAAAATTTTGTTTCCTTTTTTTCCTTGCGCAAGTGGCGAAGAGAAACCGCCAGCAAGAGATGAAGCGAGGTTGCACATCAGTTGCGGCTGCAGGAGTGCGCAGGTCTCAGCATGGCCGCCATGCTGTGACACAATTCCCAACAAATTTGTTGGGGCCGGCGATGTCAGATGGGTTCCGATTTCTGCGATCGCAGAGGACGATGCGGATGCTGGGGGCGACGAGAAGCTACTCCGAGAGAGTGAAGGTAGACTACTACTACGGACACGAGAAATTCGCCAAGAGCGAGGACGAAGTGTCTGGTCAAGGAACAAAGCCAACGATCAAGGGAGCGAAGCTTGCCGGTGTGCAGGGTGGCAGCAAGACGCGCAGATGGTACAAGCAAGTGAGCGTCGGTACTTCCCATTTCTCATCCGCTGTGCATTTTTTAAACCCGACGAGCGCCGATAACGATTTCGGACTACAGGGGAGCGAGACGGCGGCTGGGCTCCTCTTTTGGACGGTAGGGTTATTTTGACCCCTATGGAGCATCCGCTTGTTGTGCCCTCGCAGCACAACGCGCTCATGATCGCCGCCGAGTGGGAGCTGCAACAGCCGTACATCAAGCCCGACACAATGCCCGTCGTACGTACACCAACGAAACCCACCACCCTGCCCTCTAAACAGACAATGGCACACAGACTCGTCTGGCCACCACCATCATGGACCGTCTTGTCGAAGGTAAGCCAGAAATCAGGCACGCCCTCACCCTCGAGCTGCTGGACTACATCGAGACAGACACCATCTGGTACCTCTACTCCTTCTTCTTCTTTCCTACTTCATTAGCTTGATGCTGTGCCGTGTGTCGCGTGCGATGGCCTGACCGCTCCCACCACGAGATCAGCTATCGGCCCGACGACAGGGAGAAGGAGCAGGTGCTCTATGACAAGCAGCAGGCGCAGCTGCGTCCGTTCTTGAAGTGGTTCTCGTCGTACTTCAACATGGAGCTCATGCTCCACTTCAGCGTCATTCCCGAGCCCCAGCCCGAGGAGACCATCAACGGCCTGCGTCTCCTGCTCCACAACACCACCGGTACCGCCTGGCTCACCACCTCCTCTAACTACTGCACAACGAATCCCTCTACTCGGCCGCTGTAACATTACGAGCTTGTTTAACTGTTAACAACAGATTGGGAGCTGGGCTGCTTGGACACCCTGGTCAGCCGAACCAAGTCTCTCGTTCTGGGTCTGGCACTCTGGAAAGGTGTGGCTTTTGTTGTTCACCTTCTTCCTCTTCTTCTGCATCTTTGTTATGAAGCTGAGGCTGAGGCGTGGGCTCACGCGTGTGCTGTGCCGTGGGCAGGTCCGTTTTCTGTGGACCAATGCATCCAGGCCAGCAGGATCGAGGAGGACCACAACATCGCCGAATGGGGCGAGTGCGAAGGCGCGCACGACCTGGACAAGGTGGACATCTACAAGCACGTCGCTGCTGCCACGGCCTTCGTTCGCTCGCTCCCACCAGAGCAATCGAGCCTCAAGAAGTGATGTGGCCAACGTGAGGGATTCAACGAATTAAAAAAAACACAAAAGAAACCAAAACAAAAACAAAAAAAAAAAAAAAACGTATGTGATGGCACGGCCACTGACGCATGTGAGATTGGAGGACTGCTTCGGCGAGGAGCACCTGGTGGAGATCCGAACGTTGCCAGAGGACGTGCAACAGGCCGTGCAGCAGCAACTCGAGGAGAAGTATGGCATCAAGCAGGCCCTCGTCCCCAAGAAAGAGCCCGGAACGATAGGTACGTATGGGCAGATCTTCTGCGATTGTACATCGTGCCCGATCAGTGGCGCTCTTTCTTGGGGGATGGGAGCCTGCTTCTTTTCCTCTCGCACTTGCCTTTCTGATTTTTTATGATTATTCTTATGTATTTATTCTCGAATTGCATCAGATGAAAGCGATGTGCGTGAGTGGTTGGTTGGGTTGCCGCTGACCGACGCACACCCTCTTCCGCCGCTGCTCGACACTGCCCTCTCGTGGACACGCAAGGCCAAGTGCAGGTGCGCGCCGTTCACGGCCGTTCTTCCCTTGGCTAGTTTTGTGCCAACCTCGTGCTCGGGCAGGGCGGTGCTGGACACGGTGGAAGACTTCACACCGCGTGTGGCGGCGTTGGTGCCCACGCTTCTCCCGAGGCTTCCCAGCGATGCCTCAAACGCCGGAGACGACGAAGACTCGGCACTCCTGCGCGCCGCCATCCTGCTCCTTCGGCTTCTGCGCAATCTGTGCCCCAACTCGCCGGACAACCAGGACCGCATCAGGTCAGCTCCAACGAATTAGTCTTACGTTTTTATTGACTTTTATTGATTTTTTTGCACATGTGGTTGTAGAGAAGCGAGAGTGGTGGAGGTCGTGCTGGCCTTTTTGCGCCGCATGGAGGAGCGAACTCGAGAGCTGCAGGCGGAGAAAAGGCCGTGCAAGTCGCACACCGAGGCCATGCGCATGGCCCTGCAGCTGCTGGCCAATTTCTGCACGGCTAACTCCGACAACCAGCAGCACCTCTGGGAGCTCCTCTTCCCGGCCACGCTCAGAGATCTGATCGCCGTGTCGAGCGATCCGCAATGCGTGGGGCACGCCTGCATGCTTCTCCACAACTGCACGCACGCGCAGCCGCGCTGGCGGGCCCAGGTGGCGCTGTCCCGGCCGCACATGGAAGCCATCGTGGCCGTGCTCGCGCACGAGGGCGAGAGCGGGGGCGCCTACGCCGATGCATTCGAGTGGGCCGTGCTCTTCCTCGAGTTGGTGCTCAAGGACGGCCTGCTGCCCCAGTTCTGGGCGACCCTTGCCAGTGTGGCTCAATCGTACGACGTAGAGGGAGAGGACGTCGTGCACGCTCGACTAGATCTAACCAATGATCCTCTATATTGCTAGTGTGAACAAGGCGCAAGTGGTGGTGCTGAAGATACTCGACGGGCTGACGGACCGCCTCGCCAAAGCAACGAATGGGTGAAATACCGCGCTCCGCATGTGTGCCGTGTGTTGGGGTAATCGATTGGTTGTTCACGCGCTACTCACAGCTCCTCTCCGCAGGTCCACGTCTACAGCGTTGATGCCCTTTGACTCCTACACCTTCCTCGCGCTGGAGTTCAAGCGACTGCGCGACGCGTTCTTCAGCCAAAGGCAGGCGACGCGTGACAATGGTGGCGACGACGACAGGAAAGGCAATGAAACAGAAGCGGGCGATGAACAGGTGCACGGAGAGATGGAGGACTTGAGCGACGCGTTGCTGCTCCTGCTGCAGATCTTCGCAGCGGTGGCCTCGTCAGATTCTGCTGAAAACGCGCGGCTGAAGACTGTACTAGCCGAGGCTGGTTTGCTGCAGACAGTCATCGGTTGGTCGACCACCCTCGCTTGCGCGCAAGCAACTTGCCTCGTGAAGACTGACGCCGGTGTTTGCCTCTTGCCACGGATTTCACTCCAGAAACGCTGGCCCTCCTTCACCAGGACTCCCGTTTAGGCGACGATCAGTCCGCCGCTGCAGCTGCCAGGCGCAAGTGGGACGACCCTCCGGCGATGAAGAGGGATCTCGTGCGTGTGGTGGCCAACATGGTGCACGGGCACACGGCCAACCAAGATCTCGTACGCGTTTTGCCCGCTGCGCCCACCGCTTCCGTGATCGGTGCTGATATGCACACACGCACGCACACGCACGCACACGCACGCGCGCACACACACACCGCCGCCGCCGCCGCCGCCACCAACACACCACCAAACTGTGGTGCACGCGTAGATACGAACGCTGGAGGGCATTCCGCTGGTGCTCAACAGTTGCCAAGTGGACGACCACAATCCATGTACGCTGGTCTCTCTCCATGCATACCACAACTGGCTGCCGGCTTACTGGCCACGAACACAAACACGCAGACATGCGGGAGTGGGGCATCCTCGCGGTGCGCAACCTGTGCGAGGACAACGAGACCAACCAGCAGCTCATCTCATCGATGCAGTACGTCGGGGTGGCCGACAACCCGGAGCTGGCGCGCATGGGCCTTAAGGTGGTCATGGAGGGCGGCAAGTTTCGCCTTCGCAAGCTCGATGAATAAACGACTCTTGCATAGTGGTGACCGTCAGCTCAACGTCCTGGATGATGCTGAACGTCTCTCTACAGCCTATGGCGTTGGCTTCTGAAGTCCACTACAGCCTTCTCAGGTTCTCTGTCTTCACTTCTCATTCTTCGCCCACTTTCAGCTGCTGACATTCACCTCTGATCAAGAAATGGGGGAAAGTAATTTTAATTTAAAATGGATTTTAAATTGATAAAATTGAGTTTAAGATCTACACATATTTGAGATAGCATTTTTAGTCTTTGATTTATTGTATATTTAAAATTTTAACAAAAGAGAATTTGATATGGTAATATTTTGAAAATAGATATGTAAAACAAAAGCCAATTTGTTATGGTAATTTTATTGGTAACTAAGAAATGTCATTGCTAAAAATTTCGATTTTTGATTTTATAAGTAGAAAGATGATAAGATATGTTGATAAGATATATATTAGTATTGTATGGAATGAAGTGACAGATAGTTGCTGATATTGATTGGAATCATTACCCCTGCCATAACCAACTCTCTGTTGAAATCAACTTCACCACCAACACAACCCCAGCACAAACAGTGCTAGATGCAGTAGAGCAACTTAACATGCCACTGATCTTGAACAAGCAATGCTGCAGCAGACACTGCCTGGCATGTTTGACTTGCAGGATACAATATCTCAGCATGTCACAGGCTGCATCATGCCAATGGTTGAGGACAATTAGAGATCACCAGCCACTTGTAAGCCAGATGTACTATGTCAACCATAAGCATGTGTGTAATGTTGCATTCATGACAGCCTATGGTATTTCAGAAAACAAGATGGCGAATTTCCAAAACAATGATACCTTTGCAAATTGGGAGATTGTCTACAGATGCTCCCACTCATGCTTGTGCTTGGATAGAGTCATTGGTACAATATTGGTAAGTCCCATGGCATCATGGCATGGCAATGGTGATGATGTGTAGGAGAATTCATGTGAATTTGATTGTGTATGTGTGACCAAAAATCACCCAATGGAGGATGAATACATACAAAAATGAATGGATAATGATGTTGTGAAGTACAGGAAATTCCATTGTGTATGTGTATGTGATGGAATAAGGAAGAGGATACAGTACCAAAGCCATGCCATGATGCCATGGGACTTACCATTTATTGTGTGGTGTATCAGTTCACACACCCAATTCTTCCAACATATATATGCCCATGATTGTTACCAAGGATCACCTCTACAAGCTCTATTGCAGAGCAATGATGCAGCAGGGCTACCAAAACAATGGTATTGACATTCTTTAAGCTCTTTCACACAGAGCATAAGAATGTCAAGTTTCCCAAGTTCTGTGTCCTGGGCCACTGCAGCATCTGTGCATCAACAAATGATTGACTGATTAATAAACGTTTAGGTGAAAAAATGCATTGTTTGTTGAGTTTTATTGAACTTTGCCATGATTTTGTTGTATCTGATCACTTTCTGATATGTGCAGCAAAAACAGTCCAACCTCCAACTCATTTTGCTGCAGCATCACCATCATGGGGAGACGTTCAAACATCTGTAACAAATCATAAGACTGTGCTGTCTCTTCAAATCCATATAGCAGAGTTTGAAAACGGAATAGAGGAGAAGACCTTGGCATGATTGGAAGAAACAAGAGGTTGGACATTTCTAGGCTGCAGCACGCCAATTTGTTTTCCCATTGCACATACCACAAATGCCCCGACACACCACAGCCAGACCCAGAGGGCAAGAGGTCGAAATCCACTTCATGCATCGCATGCTGTTAGTCGTGTGCGGCCTACCTGGCGCTGGGAAGTCGACCCTTATCCAGCGTGTTAGTAAGAGCGCCTCGGCTGACTTGAGCTCGACCAGCGTGCTGGCGGACTGGGCAGAGGTTCGGCACATAAGCTTCGACGACGTCTACTTTAGGAGCGACACCGCAGAAGCAGAGTTCGAGGCGGACAGGTGGCGCCAGGCGCGAGCCAAGGCTCTCCTCGAAGTGGAACACCACATAGTCGAGAGCCTCTACAGACAAGCTGAGGAGGGCACCACCCTACGCGTTATCGTAGTGGACGACAACATGTACTACCGGAGCATGCGCCACCAGTGCTACCTCCTCGCCAAGAAATGTACAACACTCTCCTTTCCGCGCCACCCGAGCCGCCACGGCCGGCTTTTCCACTGACCTCTTTCGCTCGGCGGCACACCCAGACGAGGTTCCCTACGGCCAGGTGTATGTCCAGGCCTCGCTCCCCCTGGCGCTCGCACGTAACGCTCAGCGAACGGGCTCGGCGCGTGTACCGGATGAGGCACCGCCCTCCCTCCCTCAAGTGTTAGAAGGCTAGAAGTTGAGGCTAGGCTTCACTGACCTGTGCGATCGACCAACTGCAGGTCATCGAACGCATGCACGCTCGCTTCGAGGAACCCCGACCCGAAGACCACCGCTGGGAGCGCCACACCTACGTGGTGCAGCAGAAGGACAGCTCCCCCGACGATGATCAAGATCTGCAGCAGCTATGGCGGTTCATCATGACCACGTGGCACGACAACTCGGTCAAGGCCGAGTCGGACAAGGAGCGCGAGCGCGAGCGACGACGGTGGGAGGACCGCGAGCAGTGCCTGGCCAGCTTCGTCCATCGGCTTGACCAGCAGCTGCG
This sequence comes from Acanthamoeba sp. SK_2022b, assembly GCA_027943245.1. NCBI lineage: Eukaryota > Discosea > Longamoebia > Acanthamoebidae > Acanthamoeba > Acanthamoeba sp. SK_2022b. Next base: position 8,992 of record JANDJZ010000226.1, read on the forward strand.
TAGCGTGGTGGCCTCCGTTCTGTCCGAACGAGTATTGGGGGCGAAGGAAGCCGGGAAGCTGGTGGCGAGCCAGAAGCGCGCCTTCCTCGCCGTAGCACGGGAACGCGACGACGTGCGGGCCTTCACAGCGCGGCGTGCAGCACCGGACGACACGCCGCCCACAGACGAGGGCGAGATGCAGCTGCTTCTCCAACAACTCGGGAGCGAGTTCAGGGAGCGGTGCCTTGCCGCGCTCACGCCATGAGATGAAGCAGCAACGCTCGATGGACCGACACCTTTTATTTATTCAGCTTGCACGGCCCACCAAGTACACGCTTCCTCATTGCCGTCATCACATGGTTTGGGGGAGGGGCAAACAACTAGCAACCAACCGTAGAAGCTTTTGTACGTACCTTGGCCAGAGCACGGCATGCGCCGTTGACTCTTTCACCAACAGACACCCAGCCACCCACAGAGAGGGACAACGCACCACGATCGGGAAGAAGGGGAGGAGTAGAACCTGAACGGAAACACCAGAGCGGGTCCGCTGGAGCCAGGTCCCGGTGCAACGATGCTGGTTGGAGGATCAGAGCAGCAGAGAGAAGTAGAGGAGAGAGATAGAGAGAATGAAGCCACGCCTGATGCTTTCTTCTTTTGTGGCTTGGTAGTAGTAGTTGTAGGTGTTATGATGGTATGTTTTTTTATATGCTGCACCTCTCGTATGAGGTGTTGGCCACGTTTGGCTCTTTTGGAAGTGTGTTCACCTGCGTGTACATGCCTGGCCGCTGGGAAAGGTGATGTGATAGATGAGAAGCGAGAGAGAGAGAGAGAGAGAGAATGGAAAGGAAGGACGGTCGATTGGCCTATTCTCTCTTCCAGGAGCGCTCCTCCTTGTCCTCGTCGAGGTCGACGTCGATCTCTTCTTCGGTAACGGCGAAGGGCTCTTCGACGAAGGATTCGCCGCCCTGGTACTCTTCCACCTCCTGCGCACAACAGTAGGAGTCGAGCATTAGCGTGTGAGTCGCAAGAGGGCAAAGAGACCAGAACTCCGCGAAACATACCTGACCCTCGGCCTCCGCTTCGGTGAGCTCGGGCGTTTCTCCGGCGTCACCGGCAGACTGGGTGGAATCGTGCCAGCTCATCTTCAACGCGTGACCCTGCAACGCGTTGCCCTTTTGCATGGCCTGCAGCGCAGCAGAGAATTGATTTAAAATTGCAGTCGATGATGATGGGAGGGGAGGGGAGGCAAGTACCAGCTCGGCCATGAACCGTTGCGCGAATTGAACCAGGAAGTTGTTCGAGTCGGGCTGCATGGCGAGCGAAATGATCTCACCAAAGGCCTGGAAGTGGGCGCGCAGGAGAGCCTCGTCCCTGAGCTCCTCGGGCACGTCGTGTACGCAGACCACGGTGGTACGGTTGTCCAACTTGAACGAGCGCGAGGCAGTCGCGTATCCGCGACCTACACTCGCAATAGAAGCCTTTGTGAGCACGGCGCTGGTACGTACATGGACGAAAGAGACAGCATTACCTCTGCCCCTGCCTCTGCCGCGGCCCCACCAGGGAGCTCCGCGAGCGCGCATTGGGGCACCGCGGCCTCTGGGACCCGCCAGCGATGGCACACCGGCAACTGATTGATGCAAGGCCACCGCGGTGACAAGATTAGCCAGACCAAAGGTCCCAGTTCCACAACGCCACGCACACACAAACGACTGGAGAAAAGTAGTCAAACCTTGGGCGGCGATTTGGGCAGCGGGGATGCCGAGTTGCTTGGCTTCCTCCTGAAGGCTGGCCAGAGTCTTCTGCAGCGCCTCTACTCGCGACTGCTCGGCGCCCTTGGCTGCTGGCGTCGACGAGGCGTCCGCAGCAGAGCTCAGTTCGGGTGACTCAGCAGCCAGGCTCGAGGCTTGGCCACCGCTCGGTTGGCCGGCTGCGTTCGTGCCCGTTTCAGTGGTGGTCTTGGACTTGGACAGCAGCTCTAGCTCCCTGTCCAAGCGCTGCTTTTCCGAGTCGGCGCTCAGTTTCTTCCACGAGGTGGTCGCGGCAGGCGCGGCAGCTGCGGGAGCGGTCTTGTGCTTGGCTACGTCCTCGCGGGCCTTCTTCATGGCCTCGCCGATCTTGGCCGTGAGAGCCGTGAGCTGAGCCTTGATATCGTCCTTCTCCTTCGAGTTGGTTCCCTTCATCTTCTCCAGCAATTCGAGCAGTTTCTGAGTTGGCCCAAACCAAACACGCAATAGACGTTGATCAGCATCCACTCAATGTTCAGGCCATGCGGTCTCGCGCACCTTCTGCTGCTCCAGCTGCTTGCTGAGGAGCTCCTGTTGCTTCTTCTTCAGTGCGTCCAGGCTCTTCGGCTGGGCCGCAGCGGAGGGCTGCACCACAAGAGAGGTCGGTGTTCGGGACATCATCGCCGGCTGAGGAACTGCAGACGTAGTGGGCACGGGTCTGGCCACCTGCGATGCCCGGAAACGAGGAGGCGTAAGCTTGTGCTTTCGCGCACATCTTGGCGGTGGGGGTGATGAAGAAGAAGAAGTGCAGCAAAGCGTACGGGTTTGGGGACCGGTTGAGGGACCGCTGGCGCTGGAGCGCCGCCCTCCTGTTGTGCATCCTCCTTCTTGAGGTAGACCTGAATGAACCGGTTGCCCATCACAGCCTCGGGCGAGCGAAGAGCCAGCAGAGCCTCGGCATTGCTAGTGAACTGTACAAATGCCTGTTTGTTCGCCGGGTCCAACTGGAGGAGTGTAGAGAGAGAGAGAGAGAGAGAGAACAGAGTGAGGTGAGAAGTTGTCTTCCGAGTTGTCTTTTATAAAAGTTGAGAGAGTCCGGTACCTGAATGTTGACGATATTACCAAACTTCTGGAAGTGTGCGTTGAGCTGGGTGATCGTATTCAGCTCCTGTGGGATGCGAGCCACGCAAATCGAGTCGGTCTGTGGCTTTGGTGGCCTGCCCCCCCTGTGGCCGTAATCTCCCTCATACCGCCCGCGCTTGAATCGGTTGAAGCCACGGCCGCCTCCTGAACGCACGAGAGGAAGTGAGGACCGGCGGCGCTTTGACGAAGCAGGCCTGTTTGGTGGGGGAGGGGAACGCTGGAGGATACCATGGTCGCCATAGTGCGAGTTGTAGGGCTGGTTGCCTCCAAAGTTGGCAGTGTCGGTGATAGCGCTCTCTGGATCGTCATCGTAAGACGGCCTGTGCTGATACCCGCCTCGTCCTCGACCACGCATTCCACGCATGCCGCGCGACGGGTACGGCTGGCTGCCGGGCGTGGGCATCAGTCCGTCTCCGCCGTGGTAGGGCACCTGGTGAGCTGAAGGCATCGGGATCGGGGGCAGCGGTAGGACGCCTGGGTTTGTTGGGCAGTCCATTTAGTCAAGTCGCACGCATTGCACTTGCAGGCCGACGCACAGAGGTCGTTGGCGTACCCTGGCTGCCCATCCTCGGGGGAACGTGAGGCATGGATGGGAGCGGGAGCAAGGGACCAGGGGGATTAAGCAACCCGGGACCCGCGCCTCGCCCGCCACGCACGGGAGGCGCAGCGCGGGGAGCGGGCGGCCACACGGGAATGGGACTGGTCTTGTTGAGGAACGGATCCTCGGGATTGTACGCACCGGCTTCCTCGGTGTCGTCTGGAATTTATGCGGCACGAGAGGAGAATGAGATGAGGTTCTGGAACTCCTCTTACTCTTTTGAACGCTTGCGTCCGAGTAATTGGAGTGGACGGGGGGGGAGCATACCACGACCACCCTGAAGCTTGGACAGGCCCGCCTCGTCAACGACAAGAGGGCGCCCAAGGTGTTCGTACTCACAATTCTCGCCCTTAACGCACACACCACGCTCTGCGTAAAACGGGACGAGGGAGAAGATTAACATAATGATTATGAAACATTTGTATCTTGTGGGTACCTTCAAAATCGTAGCACACGCCGCGCTTCCTCCCGGTGATGCGGCTGCCTCCAAAATCGCCAGCAGTCCTCGAGTCGCGTCCGCCACTCCTGCGGGCGCTGTAATCTCGGCTTCGGCTGTCATCGTAGCGACTGCCAGAGGACGGATGGTGTGGCCTGCTATCCTCTCGTCCTCCTTCCCATCTACCACCTGCAACTTCATCCTTGCCTCGGCTCGAGGAGAGGGGCCTGTCGATGTTGACACGTCCGCCCTCACTGCCTCGCTGATCGTATCTTCGCGAGGAGGAGGACTGCACCTCTCTATCCTCGCCTCGGTCTCTGTCGCGCCTGTGCCGGTCGCGCCTCTGTGACGAGGGCGAACGCTCCTCATCTTCCTCTGAGCCTCCCCTCCTTCTCTTGCGATCTCTGCTGTCGTCATCGTAAGGTGCCGGGCTTCTTTCCCGCTCCCCTCTCTTTCTGCCGCTGCTGTCATCTGTTCTCCGCGCTGAGGAGGAGCTGCGATCATCATACTGTTCATACGCTTCTCCCTCCTCGAAATCTTCTCTTCGTTCTTGCTGCACGCGGCGTGAGTCTTCCTTCTTCCCACCGCCGGACTGTCGAGATGTCATCTCGTGCAGTGTATCAAAAAGGCGTCCGATAAAGGGTTTGGTCTCTGTGGAAGGAAAATACGAGGCTCAATAGATGAGTTGAAATGGGGGTCAGTGGGAGAGACGGGTACCTTCTTTCAAAAAATCTTGGAGCTCGGTGGTACAAAACTCTCTGACCTGCTCGGTTGACATGTCATCGCGCTTGAGCAAGGCCAAAATGTACATGGACAACACCTTGGGATCGGCAGCGCATCTAAACCATGAAAAAGTGAGTGCAGAACCAATTGATCCGGAACCTGCAAGCCAGCAACATACATTGGTTCTAACTGCCCGATCAGGTAGTCCTGCAATTGTGTCTCCTGCTCTGAGCTGAGATTCATCCTCCAGCTCAACAACAAGCGGCGTGGTTTCTTGATGTCTTCACGAACGATTAGCCGTCTGCTGTGTGCGGCTCTATCTCTGATTTTTCCAGCCACCCAAAGAATGCAAGAATGTCGACAGAATAAAGATCCACGATAATATCTGGAACGCGCGAAATTGGCCAACGCAAACTGACTGGGTTGGTAAGCGTGTTGATTGTTGTCCCCTATTGCGGCTTCTCTTGAAGTCTACTGCCACCACAATGAGCAGCGACACTGCCGCCCCGCTCCCCCCCGTTTTCCATAGCGTGGATGAGATGTACCCGCTCGAGGGCGAGGATTTGGAAGAGATTCGATCTCGGTAAGCCATTCCCAATAAACGCACTTTGTTGCTTCAATTGGTGCTAACATCCAGCGTTTTTTTAGCTACGTCAATCTGACGGTACAATTTGAGAAGATTTATGGGTCTGCTCCCGCCTACTTCGCGCGTGCTCCCGGGCGCGTTAATCTCATCGGTATGGTTCATGGCCTCAGGCGTCCTTCCTTTTTGTGTTGGTAGTGTTGTACCCACGCGACTTCCTCCCACCAGGCGAGCACGTGGATTACAGCGGCTACGGTGTGCTGCCCATGGCGTTGGACCGACAAGACACCATCATGGCTGTCCATGTGGTTGAGGGCGGCGTTCAGGAGGACACCATCAACCTCCACAACGTCAGCGACCGGTTCCCCACGCGCGCGCTGACCGCGTCATCCTCGATCGACGTTGCCCACGACTGGTCGCGCTACGTGCTCGCCGCCTACCGTGGGCTCGAGCAAGCCAAGGACCTCGTCGGTATGTGCACAACGGATCCGTTGCCGTGCATTCGTTGCCCCGGCTCACAGGCAGCCCGCGCAATCCTGTTCCATTCGCTGGTCAGGCGCTGATGGCAGGGATGGCGAAGGGAAGCAGCCGCCGCAGACGATCAACATCCTTACCCACGGCACTGTTCCCATCGTACGTTCACCCAGCCCAACAGTCACCACCCGATCGTGAACGATGCGTTCGTGTTGTTGCGATGTTGGTGTGCATGTGCTTTTTATTTGTTACTAAATACTCGATTGGCCTATTTCCTTTGGGTCAGGGATCGGGACTGTCGTCATCGTCCGCGCTTGTCTGCGCGTCGTCGCTGGCTTTGGCACAGGCCAACAAGCAACGCCTTTCCAAGACCCAAATGGCCGACCTGGCGTGCAAGGCCGAGCGATTCATCGGCATGGAATCGGGAGGGTGCGATCCGTTGTTGTTTTCTGAAGACAATGAGCCCACTATCCTGCGTATCCGCTTACTTGGCCCTCCTTCTGCATATGCAGCATGGACCAGGCCATCTCCTTCCTCGGCGAGAAGGGCAAGGCCAAGAGGATCGACTTCGATCCCCTTCGGGCTTCCGATGTCATGATTCCCGCAGGGTGCCTCTCACCACTCTCGCCGCTCGCCTTCCTGGGGCGCCTACTCTTCCCACTTTCCCTCTATCGCTGCATGATTCGATTGACGTTTGTTGGTCGGTGGCGCAGCGTGTCGTTTGTGATCGCGGCGAGTGGTGTTGAGGCCAACAAGTACGCGACTCACGGCTCCGGCTACAACATGAGAGTTGTCGAGTGCCGCCTGGCTGCCGTCCTGCTGGGCAAGGCCCTCTGCGTCGAGGACTGGACGCAAATCAGGTGAGGCCACCAACCCACTTCTTTTCTACACACGGGCAAAACTGACTTCTGGTTGTTTGCCTCCTCCTCAGGCGACTAATTGATGTGCAGAAGCTCCACAAGCCTCAGCCGACACTCGAGGAGTTGGCCAGCTTCGTGAAGCAGCACCTGCACGAGGACCCCTACTCTCTCAGCGGTATGCGTGCACTGCGCTGCACGAGACCACTATTCGCTTGTTGGCTCGTTGGTCGACGCTTTTCTTGACACTCACGCGGGCCATTCATGTGTGCAACCGACATCAGAGGTGGCCGAGCTCACCGGCTTTGATGTCGACCGAGTGAGGAAGGACTACCTGGGCCGGATCGTCGTGGAGGATGTGAACGAGAAGCTCTTCCACCTCTATCGCAGGTCGCTTCATGTGTACACCGGTAGGATCGCGCCTTCCTCCCCGCAATACTGGCTTAGGCCTCTACTTTAACGGGAGGTTCTCTGGGAACTCTCTAGAGTCCAAGAGAGTGGAGGACTTCCAGAAGATCTGCCAGACAAAGGCCGCCTCAACGGAAGAGGCCAGCGGCCAGCTAGAGGTACCTCCTCCCTTTCACGCTGGACGACTCAAGACTCAGACACATTATGGTGTCGAGTAGTGGATGTGCTCAAGCTCCCTCTCCTCTTACAATGGCAGGCCCTGGGCAAGCTCATGAATGAATCGCACTTCAGTTGCCGGGACCTCTTCGCCTGCTCCTGCTCCGAGCTGGACCAGCTTACCTCCCTCTGTCGGTACATGTTGCCCCCCGCGACTTCGCTTCGTCAACACCCATTGCGGCCTGTTGTCTTCGTAAGCTTCGCTCCTTGTTGTTGCACGAGCTCATTTTGGCGCTGCCGCTGCGATGAGTGTGTTCAGCGAAGCGGGAGCGGTGGGTTCTCGTTTGACTGGCGCTGGCTGGGGCGGTTGGACCATCTCCCTTGTGCCCACGCACAAGGTGGACGACTTCTGCATCAAGGTACCAAGACCGACGGGCTCCTTGCATCTCGCATTCCCCATCACGCGCGCGTCTCTGTCTGTCTGTTTTCGTCCTGTCGCACGGTGCCGCCACCGGTGATGATGATGTTGATGGTTGTCTCTGGTCCAAAGGTGAAGGCGACGTTCCCCGAGTTGCTGGTGACGACGCCTGGCACTGGCGCTGCCGTCTACGTGCCGATCGCTCACTGAATAACGTTAACGAGCAAGAAGAAAGGACGGGGAACGCGTAAAGAGAAAACGGCAGGGGGTGATGTGTACTCCGCCGACGCTATGCGGCTTTTCGGTAGGTCTGCCACACCAAGCAGGGCTTGCCACTGGCACACGCGTGACTGCGCGGGGTAGTAAAAGCCATTGGTTGACTGGTTATCTTTGAGTTTTGGCTCCTCCAGGCGGGGAAGCGCATCTTTCCCAAAAGCTAAGTTGGTGCGTTGCCAGGGTGAAGTCGACCACTTCGGCAAGACTACAGACCTGGCGACGGGGGGTACATCACGGACAACCCGCTGATAATGGCACAAGCTCCTCCGCCTGACACCGGTGCCGTTGCCAAATGTGGAGATTCGTGGTGTAACTGACCCGTTCCACATCAGCTAAGAGAAGCGGAACATTCGGCGGAGCTATGTGATGTTTGGCACCGTTCTCCGACATCTCCCGGACCCACACCGCCTGTCACGCGCGGCAGCGCTCTTGGTGGGTGATGGAAACACCATCCGGTCCAAGGGCGAAGCTCCACTTAGCTCTGGCCCACGAAAGGCAAGGCGGCGATGAAAGGCGACCCATCACCTTCGTCGTCAGTGGATCAGAACAGCAAAAGACTAGGAATTGCAGGAATGTGACACCGGTTCGTTCCTGTTACCTACGCGTCTTAGATGGAGTCGACCAGTTTTGGGGCTGCCACCAGCAACAGCCAATTGCACACGCCCCCCCTTCTGTTTCTTATAAATCTGGTCTGCCGCTCTCCTCCTGTGGTTCTTTATCCATCTTGCACGCACCAAGCAACGCATCCCTTTCCCCTACCCAAAAGCACTCCCTCCACCGAGGGGTGAACCATTGCCTGTCATCATCTCCTTTACGTTCGTTACCCCCACCATGAGCAGCCACGAAGAACACACCAGCGACCAGCAGCCGCCGCGCCAAGAGGACGATATGACCACCGATGAGAGGGACCGCATTGCTGTCGTGCAATGGTTCGTTTATCTTGCCTACCGGCAGTAGCAACGCGTATCTAACTTTTCACGCGGCAGGCTGAAGGACAACTACACCATCAGCACGGGTGGGTCGGTGAGCAAGTGTGAGGTGTATGCACACTACCTCAGCATGTGCCGACAAAAGGGTACGTGCACTCATGCGCACCAACTCCGCACGTCTCTGCCTCGGCCTTACCCTCCCCCTTTAGGCGTCACCTTCCCCATGTCGCGCACGTTTTACGGGAAGCTTGTTCGTAGGGCTTTCCCTGGCATAAAGAGCAACAGAAAGGGCCCCCGAGGACAGGCCAAGTACGTGTCTTCCTCTACATAGTGTATCTTTTCCTCTTTCTTGCCCCGATCCTATCACAATCATCAGGACTACCGCTCCAGGCCTGTCTTGTCCTAATTTAGTCTTGGTCACGCATTGGCTGATCGCTCTGCTTCCTTATCGCAGGCAGCACTACACCCACCTGGTTCGTCGAACGGCGGCTGACTACGAGATTGGCGGCGAGGTGACCCCGGGTGCAACCGGTTCGCCTGCTGGCCAGCGCCGAAGTCGGTCCGCTTCGTTGCCGTCCTCTCCTGCGCTGTCGCCTTCGTCGATGAACTCGTCGGGGTGCCTCTCGTTCACCTTTCAAGTGAGGCCACAGAAGCCTCGCCAGCGCTCCTCCTCGTGCAAGTCGTCGTTCACCAGATCCACCTCGACCGCCACTTCGGCCTCGTCTTCTGTACAGAGTTCGCCAGTGCTGTCGCCTCTCCTCTACACCTCCGTGCCCTCATCGACCACTGCCTCTCCGGCCTCGTCGACGTGCGCATCGCCTCGACAGTTTCTCAGCTCGCCCGTGCCCTCGTCGCCCGTGCCTTCGCCCTCTCCCTTCCTCATGCCTTCGCCCTCGACCCCCCAACAACAGAGCCACTACCCCACCTCTCAACCGTCATCGCCCTGGTCGCATTGCTACGACCAGAGCTTCAACAGAGAGGAGGGTCACACCAGCAACACCGCCACCAGCCTCAGCCCGTACCTCGACGCCTGGCCCATGCTGGAGGCGCCAAGCATCCTGTCGACTGAGGCAGAGGCGCTGCTGTACAAGTGCGCCATGCTCAAGCGGGTGCGGGAGAGGTGCCGCGAGGCCCAGAACGGCGTCGAGCGGCCTACCCGGGACAGCTTCCTCTTCAGAGCGATCAACGACCCCTCGTGGAACGACGCCTGGGCCGATTTGGGCTTTGCAGAATGGTGCCTCGACAACCTGCTTTAAGGTTGCCGGTAGTCGGAGGTCTTGACCTGCAATGCCCATCCACAGACCAAGCGCTGGGCTGTAAAGATAGGATACTTGTACACATACACCACCATCATCTGTACACAACTGGAGGTTCACCACAGATGTGTGAAAACAGAATTGTTTGTTTTTCTTCGCTTATGCCAGCCAATTGTTCCAAGGGTCGCCGGCGCACCTGCTCCCTGGTCCTGCTTTATCCGAGACGCCCAACAACAGACTTCGTTTGACACCCTCCTGCCTCCCTGTCGGTGCCCTACAGTGCTGTCGGTCTGCCAGTTTTCGCACTGTTTTCCCAAACGGGGCAGCTGACGGACAGAAACTATTTTCTATGCTCTCCCCACCGACGTTCAACTATTTACAACTAGTCTCCTCTCTCAGCATCTCGGATGCTCAGGCCTGCGTGCACCGGACTTGACGTTCGAGTCGTTTAGCGGGAGAGCAGCTTCTTGCGGGCGCCCGAAACCGACGAGAGCAGGCCGGTGAAGGAGTCCCTCCTCCTTCGCTTCTGCTTGCCCTCTCCGTCCTCGTCCGCCGACACCGCCGCCTGTCGCGCTTCGTCCGGCTGCGCCTCTGGCGGCGAGGTATAGACCGGGCTCTCTGCCCAGCCGCCCGGTATGGTTGCCCCTCGACCATCGGTGCCATCCTCGTCGGCTTCGGCTGCCCGAGCCTCCCGATCCGGGGACTCGTCGCCCTGGCGCGACCCCTTGCCGAGCCTGCCCTTGTTACGCACCATCTCCTCGAGCCGCATCTCCAGCTCCTTGAGGCGGTTGAGGTTACGGGTCTGGTTCTCGAAGAGGTTGGCACGGTACCACGCCTCATCGGCCGAGCTGATGATCGTCGACGGGCTCTCCTCCCCACTGTCGGCGCTCTCTTGGTCGTCGCCGTCCTCCTTGTAGCTGTCGTTGTCATTGTATCCGGCGTAGTCTTCTTCTTCTTCTTCTCCGTTGCTGCCATCGACCGATGAGCGTCTGCGGTGGTGGTGCTTGCTCCACCCGAAGAAGGAGGCGAGGAAGCGCTTGGACAGCTCGCTGCCCTCAGCCAGCTTGCGCCGCACGCTCTCCCGTGCCCTTCTCTCTTTCTCCTCGTCGTCGGCTTCGCTCTCGTCGCCGAGTCCCGTGAAGCGCACCGACCTCTTGGAGTGCTTGGACTTGACCGAGCCGTCCTCGGCCGGCCGCTTGAGGATGCCCTTGGCCGGCGCCGGCTTGGGCCGCGAGGTGGACAGCAGCCAGAGGCGCGCGATAGACGTGTGGCGGCCGGCGCCATCGTAGATGACATTGTCGTCTTCATCGTCGTCATCCTCAAAGTTATCACCTTCCTGATCGTAGTCCTCGTCGTCGCTGTCGTAGATGCTCCGCACACGTTGGACGGGTCGCGCGGGGACCACGAACCGGATGCCCCGGTCTCGCTCGTACACCACCATCTTCTCGATCATGCGCGACCAGTGTCGACACACCATCCTGCACCGCCCGATGTCCTCTGCGCTCGCCCACAAGATAGAGAGGGTGAGACACCAAAGCCCTAGGAGAACGACAGTCGCGCTTATCAAGGTGGGAGGCCTATAGGTACGAGGTATGCATGTGTTGTACTGGTTGGGCACCAGGTGGAGCCAAATGGACTGAAGTACTGCGTCGGGCAGGTAGAGGATAGTGAGCAGCGTTTCCGAGGGCACGTCGACGGTGTGCGGCTGCCCAGCTGATGAACGAGAAGGGTGAGCGAACCATACAAAGCCACGTATAAGAGGGAAGAGACATCCCGAGGGTTGCACGTACTAACGTCACAGATGAGCACGTCTCGTCGCGAGACTCGAGCGACCGTGTGTCCCGCGGAAGTGCGCCACTCGCTGTGCAGGGGCAGCTCGCGCAGGTTGAACACCACCTTGCCTGGTGTGGAAGTGCGTGAGCGGAGAACTACGGAAAGCGACAGGAAAAAGGTTGCGGGCACGCGCACCATCGCCTCTCTTGTTGCTTGTGAGAAGGATGCCCGTGTTGGCCAGAGCCAAGGGGTCGTTCAACAGCTCCAGCTCCTCCTCGCCCTTTGCTTCAATGTTCACTTCGGCTTCGTCTTCCCTGGTTCGTACGTAAGCTCGCAGAGAGCTCTTGCGGTCTATCGCGGACATGTGACCTTTCTAAACGCTGTCTTTTTTTCCTTTACGGCTTCGCGGACCAAACTGCGTCGTCTTCTTCGTTCCTCTTCTTCTTACTTATTTTGTTTACAAGACGGATATCTTAACTCTCATAAATGTTTAATAGGAGCCATGGCCGTCAGTAGCTTGAGCCCCCGGCAAGGACGCGTTTCCAGCCTGTTTGCACGAAGAACCACCACAGCTCCACGCACAACACGCACACGGAGGCGAAGCCAGAGAGCACAACGCTCGAAATTGCCGTGGCCTGCCCGAGGAATGCTTGTCGACGTTATTGGAAAGCTTGTGCAGAGAGGCAAGGCGACGTTACGCAGACAGGTATCGACACTCGATGCCGGGCAACAGACGGACCAACCAGGAATCAGAAATTAGAAGCGGGGAGGAAAGTTGGCTTCGAAGCAAGTCCGTAACAAGAAGAGAAGGCAACCGGAGGCACTCTGCCTCTCTGCCAGCACGCCAAGCACGCCCTAGGCTCTCCGCGCGCCACTCCAGCACCACCTCAACACGCCGCGGCAGACGAGCAGGCTTTCCAGAGATTTCCCGAAAGGGGGTCGCGGCTCTCATCCCATTCTGCTGATCTCAATCGATTCTTGTCGAGGTGCGCCGATTCAATGATGGAATCGCCTGAGGATGTTGAATTACACGGCAAATCACCATCTCCTGCTGATGTGGATGAGGAATCGAAGAGCGGATGGCCGGAGGGTGAGCAGGGAAGCAGAGATGGCTTCACATCGCCTCCACCGACGTCGCAGGTGGAGACAAGGGCAAGACGGCAGAGAACCTCTCCCGCTACTTATAACGAGGCTGTCTTGCTTGGCGAAAGCCCACCCGGCGTTTCTACTACTTCCAAGCCCAAAACGAAGAAAAAGGGATCGAGCAGCAAGAAGGGCCCTGCCAAGTCTGCCCTGCAGGACCGCAAGCGCAGGAAGGTGGTTCCCACAGAGTGGGCTCCGGAGAACGTCTTTGACATCATCCGTACGTGTAGCACCTCCTTTCTGGTTTTTTGTTCTTTCTTTCTTGCACATTTATTCTTTTTTTCATTTTCATTTAATGGCTTGTTCTTGTTACGGCCATCGCCACGCCCCGATCAATCAACGTGTGCTTTTCATCTTGTTGGAAAAAGGCAAATCTGTTGTTAAAAGGAAAGGAGACCAAACCACTCACACGTGCACCTTGGTGCTTTGTTGGCAGAACACACGAGCTACCCGATGCCGACCACTCTGGGTGGCGAGGATGGCCAGATTCGCTTAGGCGACGATGTCGTATGCCCTCCGGCGTTGGAGCCGGTCACGTCCTCTGACCTGAAGCGGATGCGGCTCGAGCCGGAGAAAAGCGCTTCCCTCTCCAAACCCAAAGGGGTCGACCCCGACAGCGAAGCAGCGGCTGGCAGCCCGCCGGAGGCCTCTCTGCAGAAGATGTCGATCGCCACGCTGTTGGCCTCGGGCTCGTCCTCCGCTTCGTCGGCGCCGCAGGCCGAGGTCAGCTCGCTCTCCATCAACAATATCATCAACGCGCCAGGCAACGACGACAACATTCTCGAAGCCGAGGACTTCTTCTCGCTCGCCCTCTCCACCGACACGGCTGCCGACGCTGTGCTTGGATCGATCGAGTCGCAACCCGAGGACGAAGAGGTGCGTCTGCATTGCCCGAGCATCCTCCTGCGAGCTTGCTTATCTCTGTGACTCGACCTTTTGGGGCCTGGCGCTGTGCAGGTGCGACAGGAGTGGGACAAGCTGGCGGACATGCTGCAAGAAGAGCAGAACAAGATCCACGGCGAAAGCGCGAAGCTAGAACCGGACGCAGCGCCGCAACTCAATGAGATAGAGGCGCAGACCGAAGAGGATGCGAAGAAAGAAAAGGTCGAGAAGGGTGCCAACCACACGCCAGAGGCAGACAGCCAGCGATCCCCACCGGACGACGCTCAGGCGGCTGCCGTGGCGGCAGAGGGCCAGCCCCCGTTGGCGCTGGAGCAGCTGCCGTACGGCTACCTCGAACTGGTCGACGAGAAGGAGCCGCAGAGCGAAGAGGACAGCGAAGACGAGTACGTCGAGGCCGTGGCATCAACGAGCAGCGGCAAGGGTAGCGGCAAGGGCGGCAAAGCCAAGGGCGGCGCCAAGGGCCGTGGGAAGGGGAAGGCCAAGGGCAAGGCGGCGACCGCCAAGGGCCGTGGGAAGGGCCGAACCAGTGGTGGCACAACGAGAGCGGCACAAGGGATGAGGAAGAGCAGCAGACGGAGCCAGCAGGACGAACTCCTGTCGCCCGTCGACGACGCGGGAGTCTACACCTCGACCACGACTTCGCCTTCTTTGACCTCACCGCTTCTCTCACCGGCTCCCACCGTGGTCGGTGGCGGCAGCGGCGGCGCGTCCGCACCCTTGGCGCAGCTGAAGAAGCTGGAGGAGCTCCACCGACGAGAATGTAAAAACGGACGAGAGACCGGGTGCGAGTTCTGCTCAATTTTGGACTGTAAATGGGGGAACGAGGACCACTACCGCAAGGAGAAGGAGGGTGGATGTCCTTGCCGCGGTACCCGTCTGCTCCCTCGACCACCACCGCGTGCAGCTCTCCTCTCCTGAGGTCATTGGCTAACACCGCAATGTGTGCGAATCGCTGTATTAATGGTCCAGACGAGCCCGAGACGACGCTGCAGCCCGCGGCATCGCCCATTGAGGTGCCGAGAGGCAGAACGAGGGGCGGCAGGAGGAGCGTGGAAAGCGCGTACGCCTCTGCGGCCGATACGAGCCTCGAGGATGAGATCATGGCGCTGGACGCCACCCTCGACGCCGAGCTGCTCAGAGGCAAGGACCTGAAGGGCGAGAAGCGGAAGCGATTTGAGGTCGAGGACTTCAATCGTCCGTACGCTCTCCTCCCTCCCCGCGACCGGTCTTGTGAGCGAAACGTAACCAACCTGTTCGCGGCCTGCTATATCGCGCTATCGCAGGGAGGAGTTGCCTCTGGCCACGCTCAAGCTCGACTCCACGAAGGCGGTTATCGACAAGACGCTCATCAAGGAGGGCAAGAGTGTAACATCGGGCTACTACAAGGTATATAGCGCTAGCAGAGCTCACACCTCGCCACGGCATGCCGCCGAATTGCCTGGGGCCGAGCTCTCACAACCATGCGGACACACATCGCCCACACGCACGCGCACAGGAGGCATACAGTTGGGCCGACCGCACGTTCATCAACTGCGACCTGCGATACTACAACCTGGCCTCGCTGGGCAAGTTCGATGCGATCCTCATTGACCCGCCGTGGCGTATCAAGGGCAACCAGCTCATCAGCAATGAGAAGACCATGTTCAACAACAGTTACGCCATCGCCACTCAGCCGCGGTGTGCTTGGGGCGTGGCATCGTCTGGCTCACTGTGCGTTATGTGTGTCATGACCACCAGGCAAGTGGGGTCTCAGCTACGGCACCATGTCCAACGACGAGATCATCGATATCGACGTGGGATGCCTGTCGGACAAGGGCTTCATCTTCTTGTGGGTCATCAATTCGCAGATCGAGTTTGGCTTCAAGTGTCTCCAGAAGTGGGGCTACACCTACGTCGATAGGGTACACTCTCCATATCCTCCCCCCACACGC
Organism: Acanthamoeba sp. SK_2022b; assembly: GCA_027943245.1. Taxonomy (NCBI): domain Eukaryota; phylum Discosea; order Longamoebia; family Acanthamoebidae; genus Acanthamoeba; species Acanthamoeba sp. SK_2022b. The sequence goes on from JANDJZ010000226.1 coordinate 24,702, forward strand.
CACGGTCGCGTCACGCGAGGCAACTGCCGTTCCTGCGCTCACTCACCCCCCCCCTCCTACGATGACGACGGCATGTCCGGTGATGGAACCAGATCACGTGGGTGAAGAAGACGGCCAGCGGCAACATCGCGATCTCGCAGGGCTACTACTTTCTCCACTCGTCCGAGATCTGCCTGGTGGGCGTCAAATACGACGCCAAGGGCAAGAGCTTGGAGTTCATTTCCAAGGTTCGTGCCCACCACTGGCACAACGGAGGAGTCCATCCCCCCTCAAAGCTGATCCGCTTGCCGTCGTCTGTTGTGGTGGTTTGGGGCTGGCAAACCTCCAGACGTCGAACGATTTGTTGTTCGCCGAGATCAGGGAGAAGTCGCGCAAGCCCGACCAGCTGTACCACATCATAGAGAGGATGGTGCCCGGCGGGCGCAAGGTGGAGATCTTTGCCAGGAACCACAACATGCGACCGGGATGGCTGTCGCTCGGCAACCAGTTGGGCGAGGTGCGTTCTTGCCCCTCACCCCGCCTCGTCGGCCTTAGCACCAACTTATGCTCTGTTGCGTTTTAAATTATTATATTATATTATATTATATTGTCTGCAGTATTACGACTGGGACCACGACTTGATTCGATGCGACATGTGCAATGGCTCCATCCCCACGGGCAAGACGAGGTATGCGCGCGATTGGTGGGGAGGCTCCCCGTCATGACGTCCTCCTCCTGACCAATAACCTCGACCTCCGCAACGACCAGGTACAAGTCGCGCACCGTGGCTGACTCGGACCTGTGCGCGCCGTGCTACCAAAAGTCGGGCGGGAGTCCCGACCAGTATTTTGAGATCGAGAACGTGATGGCCGAGATGGCCTTCCACCAGTACTTTGCCTGTACGTCGCCTTCGCATCTCCACGGTCTCTCCCTTCCTCCCCTTACACATGTTTGTGACGTCGCGTGTAGGCGACGGGTGTGAGACCAAGCCCTTGTGGGGCCTCCGTTTCCACTGCACTGAGTGTGACGACTGCGATCTGTGTGAGCGTACGCGATGCCCAACACACACACACACACACACACACACACACACACACACACACACACACACACACACACAGTTCGCGCTCTTGCTCACCGTTGAATATCTTGCTTTGCCGTTCCTTCCTGCACGCCTGCATGCAGTGTGTTACGACAAGAAGACCCTTCCCACGCATCTCAAAGACACGCACCGAGTCGACCACAAGTTTGATGTAATCGAGGTACGGCTTCCCTGACGTCACACACACACACACACACACACACACACACACACACACACACACACACAGAGAGAGAGAGAGAGAGATATCTCCCTGCAGCACATCTTTAAACTCTACAATCGCCTCCTTGCGTCCCTCGCTCTCTCTCTCTCTCTCTCTCGCCCTCTCCCTATCAGATGCCGGATTTGGCTGGTGGCCTTCCGGTGCACCACGAGTACCGATGTATGGGCTGCATGACCAAGCCCATCATCGGCTACCGCTTCGTATGTTTGGCGTGCAACGGGCTCTCCTTGTGTACGGCCTCCCTCCCGACGCGTCGGTTGTTGCTGGTGATGATCTCTAACTACACTATCAACAGGCCAGAAATGTTTCTTCTTGCGCAAGGAGCCCCGCAACCACAAGGCCAACCACAACATGGACATCATCGTCGATACCAGCAGCTATGACCTGTTCAAATGGTGCTTGCCTGCCCCCAACCAGACATTTTTTTGTATTCTTTTCTTTTCTTTGTGTTCTTGTTTCTTTTTATTCACTACTTACAAACGTCGAACGCAGCGCGGTCTGTGCGCTGTTCCCGATCAAGCCGGTGGTATACAAGTGTACGTCGTGCCTCAACTACGACTTGTGCGAGAGCTGTCATCACGACTGCGCGCCGCCACCGGCCACCAACACATCCCACAAGCCCTCCCACAAGTTCAAGATGATCACCGTTTCCACCGGCACCTAGAAGAAGGAGGTGGACGAGAGCGCTGGATCGCTCTTTTACCGTACAAAGGGATTGGATGGAAGAGGACAGCCAGGATGGGTGGACGGATGTACATGGCCGCTTGGGCAACAGATCATGTCCAAATGCAAATGGGTTTGACAGGACGAGAGGCAGGCTTAGTGAAGGAACTGGATGTACTTGTCGGGGAGTGTGTGGAGGAGCTTCTTCTCGTCGAGCCACTTCTTGTTGAGCAGTCGCGAGTAGTATCGCTGCGCCCCGTCGCACAGCACCGTCACGACTGCCCCCAGGGATAGATTTCAGTAAGCGAGTTCCGAGAGGATTGGGGCGATGCAGGCCCGGAGAGGCAGAGGAGGGGGAGGTACCGGTGTGTCCAGGACCCAGCTTCTTGGCCACCTTCACCGCTGCAACCACGTTCAGCGCAGCCGACGCGCCCACAAACAGCCCCTCTTCATCCAACAGGCGGAAGAACATGTTCACTGTCGGGGGAGGAGGTTGCGGAGAGCAAGCGTTAGCGCGAATAAAGAGAGCGATGATGTGATGTGCGTATGAGAGTACTGGTCTCCTCGTCTGGGATCTGTATGGCGTCATCGATGGGCGCGTCCTTGAGGTTCTTGGTGATGCGGCCCTGTCCGATGCCCTCGGTGATCGAGCTGCCCTCTCGTTCCATCTTCCCCTCCTTCACGTACCTGCCCATCCCAAAGTCAGCCCACCACCACCACCACCACCACATGCGCAAGCGTGAGTGGGAAGGAGGGTCGCCTCGTACGAATAGAGCACAGAGCCGGGCGGATCCGCGAGTATGATCTTCACGGCGGGTTTCTTCTGCTTGAGGAAAAGGCCTACACCTGCCAGCGTGCCTCCCGTGCCCGTCTACGCGCACGAACGCGTTAGACTTGGGCGCAATTGGGTCCCGCCAATCAAGAGGCGGAAGGGCTCGCACCGAGCAGGTGAAGGCGTCGATGTTGTGTTGCGTTTGGAACCAGATCTCGGGACCCGTGGTGGAGAAGTGGCCGTAGCGATTGGCCACGTTGTCGAACTGGTCTGTCCACACGCAGTTCGGGGTGACCTGCGCAAAGTCGCGCGCCTGGTGGTTGTAGTTGGCCGGATTCTGAGTCCCGAAGGAGGCGTGAGCGCTCTCAGTCTTGGACGTCAAAGATGAGCAAGGTGAGGGGGAGAGAGGCATACATCGTAGGCAACGGCGGGGACAGGAATCACCTCTGTTGCGTGAGAGAGATAGAGAGAGAGAGACGCAAGTGTCACATGAGGCGAATCTGCGACGGCCTTGATGTGAAGGGGGAGGAAAGAAGAGGGAAGGGTGCACGCACCGGCGCCGAGGGACCGCAAGAGATCGATCTTCTCCTGCGACTGCGTGTTGGGCATGAAGATCTTGCACTTGTAACCTCGCGCCTTGCAGATGTGAGCCAAGCCGATACCTACACGCGGACACACGGGCGTGCACACACAACCAGGCGCAGGTCGCAGATGAGACAGAGCGGAAACAAGAACCGAAAAGGTGCGCCATCGCCGCAGAGATCGACTTGTCAGCGAGTACCGGTGTTGCCAGCGGTTCCCTCGACCACCGTGCCGCCCTTGGTGAGGAGGCCCCTCTCTTCAGCATCACGCACAATGTACAGCGCTGCTCTGTCCTTCACGCTTCCTCCAGGACTGCCCGCATGGGTCGCATAACGAATCAGTCAAAGGAATAAAAAGTATTAAAAATATAATAATTGGGGAGGAGTGAATGGGGAAGGAGATTGAAGATGTTCATCGGGGAAAAGCGTACTTCATGAATTCAGCTTTGCCCATAATCTCGCAGCCCGTCTCTTCGCTCAGTCCACGCAGCTTGATCAAGGGAGTGTTGCCCACGGCACCGGGGAAGCCCTCAACCAGCCCATTGTTGAAGGTGCTCCATCTTCGGCGGACAACGAGTGAGGATAACGAGGTAGCAGGGGAAGCACGCTTCGCAGCAACTGCTGCAGCGCTCGTGTGAGGGAGAATACGGCGTGTGGCAGTGCGTTTCATTGGTTAGTACGATAAAAATGTTCCTCTTCCTGCCCGCACCCTGCTTCTCCAACTCTATCGGCGAGCCGCACCCTTTCGGACACTTGGCCCACGCAACTTTTGGATCGACAAATACGCGCAAAGTAGAACAGAGAGGAAAGGTGGAACAGCAGAGTGGCGCAGTGGAAGCGTGGTGGGCCCATAACCCACAGGTCGATGGATCGAAACCATCCTCTGCTAACTGTTTCCTTTTGCATGCTACTCAGACGAGACACATGGGTCACCTGCCCCTGATCTTTTTTCTCAAGGCATAGGGAGAGAGCCCGAGCCGCCGATGGCGTCGGCGTAGGTGTAGGGCGGGTAAAGGGCCGTGGACGAGTTGAGCATAGGAACCGCGGGGAGCGATCCGCTGACCAGGCCCCAGGCGTCCACCACCACCGGCCCCGACTTTGCAAATGGCACATGGGTCACCTGCCACTGATGTTTGCCATCATAGAGCGGGAGCAGTCAGGTCGAGCGACAACAGAAGCCCCGATGTGCGAGGAGAACCTTGGCCACGACTGTGCTACCCGGTTTGAGGGTGCCGAGGTCGAGCGAGAGGCTGCCCTTGGTGAGCGGGAGGTTAGGCGGCAGGGCTATGCGAGCAGTCACGTTCGTGGCTACGAAGGCATGCTTGTCGGAGCAGAACGGGTCCGGGCAGGTATAGGTGATGGTAGCAATCATGGTCGCTAGATTGTCGCCCTCCTTGTGTTGCTCGACCTTGTTGTGGACCGAGAATGTCAACAACGCTTCTCTGCAGAAGATCAGAGGGCGAAACGTACCTCGACTCGCCACGGAGCAATGACGGCAGCAAAGTTGGGCAGGTAGGTGGCGTTGGCGAGACGCTCCACATACGCCCACAGCCCGCAGAAGATCTCGTAGGAGTACTCGACCTCGCGCGGTGCCCCGTCTCGATCCCATGGATCGAGGAGCGTCACCCTGCGCGATTGGTCGTTGTACCCCACAAGCAGACGATAGTGTCCTGTAACAGAACAGAGAGCGAGCGTGAGCGGCGGCCCGTTGACGTCCAACGACAAGCGACTAGCGTGGGTCACCGTCAAAGGGGACATCGCCAAACTCCATGAGGATGATGGCCGGAATGTCCTGAGCGATGGCGGCCTTGAGTTCGTCCAGCCAACAGGTCATGCGCCGATGGCCAAAGGCGGCGAGGCCCAGTTGGTCGGGCCACTTCTTGCTGTCCCACCCGCCCACGGGCGCCTGCTCGGGAAACTGGCGGCCCTGTGCCCGGCTCAGGTGACTGAACTGACCGCCGCGCACCATATCGCCGCTGAACGTGCCCAGGCTCTCCGAAGTGCGCAAGACGTCCATGATCGCCCTTTGGTCCAGCTCCTCCTTGGTCGCATGTCCTATTGCCATACCTTTCGCGGGTGCACGTATTACGTCAGCCTCGTGGCAACGAACAGAGAACGAAAGGGGGGGGGGGGTAAAGAACGAAGAACGCAGACCGAAGGAAGCGGCCCCACAGGAATACTCAGTGAGCTGGCGGTGGTAGGGCACATCTTTGATGCGGTGTGCTGTCGGGATAGCGAGCAACCCCGGAAATAAACCCAGGCAAACCAGAAAGCCAGCGACAAGCACGTTCATCCCTTTCATACCACAAAATAGCTCTATTGGAGGAGAGAATACCAGGTATCAAATAAGCGGTTTCTGGGCCAAAAGGGTTAGCAGAGGATGGTTTCGATCCATCGACCTGTGGGTTATGGGCCCACCACGCTTCCACTGCGCCACTCTGCTGTTCCGTACTTGGCTTTCATTCTTGCTTTAGAACATGGCAATGTCGATCGGACTCTTCTCTTAACCTGACGCGGGTGGCCACCCCGCCAGGTTCGCGCCTCTCTCCTTTCCACACACACGCGCTATGTCGCGCACACACACCACACACACCACCAACAGGCGGCCCTATGGGCCTACCCCAATTTGGGAAGGGGTCCCCTCTGGGGATGGGTGGTGTGGGTGGGGTGTGTGGGTGGTTGGTGAGAGCTGCATTATGAGCAATAAAAAATGAGAAGGAGCGCTCAACAGCGGCGTGGGTCTTTTGGTGTTGGATTCCCCTTAACCACTCGGGCACTGGAGTCAGGCTTGCGACTGCCCCCAGGTAGGATTCGAACCTACGGGTCTGATGACAAATGTTAACGAAGTATCCCACTGCACCAGGCGGACGCTCCGTCTCAGGCTGGTCATTTTGGGTGGGGGTTGGTCAGCGACCGCTGCTGCACCTGCGTTTGTCGCGCAAGGCGGGCGAGAAGAGGGACAAGAGGATGGGAGGTTGTGGCAGCAAGGGCGCAGGACCACGGGCCTCTTCGGGACTCAAGATTACAAACGACCGTGCCACAGACGAGCCTGGATCGTGCGTTGTGTTCTTTCCGCACCCCACGTTAGTCGAGCCTTTAATCTTTGTTTTCGTGCAGAGGCGAGAGGGTGAAGATTATACTGGTGGGAGCTGGTGGCGTAGGCAAGACGTCGATACTCCTGCAGTTCTCCGTACGCTTTTGTTTGTCGCTTTCGTTGTTCCCCCCCCCCCCCAAAACCTCTTTCTCTGCCTCAACCCCGTTGCTTACTCGTCCAGGACGGCCTCTTCTCGCCCGACCGACCACCTACGATTGGCGTTGGTACGCCACTCGCGCGTGTTTGCGGCGAACTGACCCTGGCCAGGATGCTTATCTCACACCACATCTACTCACCAGACTTCAAGTCACAAGACATCAAGGTGGGCACGCCGCCCTTTGCCAAGACCGTAAAGCTCGAGTTGGTACGTGCCCGGCACGCTGCTCTGACTTCTTGACCTGCCAGACTGGTGTGAGACTCACGCTGCGGAATTGGCAGTGGGTACGCACACCGCCTTCACAGTGGCGTGGCGTGGGCAGAACTCTCACATCGCAGCGCCAACGGTTGGGCCCGCCGTAGGACACCGCTGGACAGGAACGCTTCCGGAGCGTCGTCAGTACGGGGATCCCCCCACCTCCCGATGTGCTCCCACCTCTTGCACACCCTGGCCAGACTCACCGCGCCAGTTGGTGGTTCCGTGTGTGCTCAGGTTCCTTCTTTAGGGATGCCGACGGGGTGCTGCTGGTGTTTGACTTGACCGACCCTCACTCGCTATCGTCTCTCGACTCCTGGCTCGTGGTGCGCGTGTCCCCCCGCCACGGTTGCCCGCAGCTATGCACAAACCGACCGCTTCCGTTCCTCCACAGGAGGTGCGCAAGCACGCATCGTCACACGTCGAGGTGTTGATGGTGGGCAACAAGAGCGACCTGGTTGAGAAGAGGAGAGTGTCCGAGGACGAGACGCGGGTGAGCCCCCCCCCCCAACTTTCGCCATCCCGCTGTCCCGGCACCAGCAGCGATCCCCGACTCTGCCCCCTTGTCTTGCGCAGGCGACAGCAGAGGAGTTCGGCCTCAAGGTGATGACCTGTTCGGCGCTTGACCGACCGAGCGTGATCCGATGTCTTGGGACGCTTGCGACCGACATTCTCGATTCGAGAAGAAAGAGGCGGGCCTGATGTACGCGGCCCACCACCATCCCAACGAAACGTGCGAACACGAATTCGGGGAGGTTGGGCCGCGACCTGTTGATCCCGTTGGCACAACGTGCAACAGGATTTGAGAGGAAACAGAGCGACAGCGACAGGGCCCGGCAGGCCCAACATGTACCCCGCTGTTTCGTGGCTCGTACCCGCGACTTTTCCGGTAATCAGCTGACCGTCCGGCCAGTCAGCGGCGGCCCAGTAAAAGAGGCCCACAACAAGTCAACAACATCGTTGCGACATCTGGATTTACTTCGCCTTCATCCTTCCGTCTGTGTGGCACGAGAAAAACGACACAGTGCGCTGCCGAGATGTCTACTCCCACCGCGTCACCCTCTCCCCTCGCTGCATCGAACGGATCGCAGCAAGCACAGAAGGATTTCCACAAGGCCTCGAAGAAGTCGATCGCGCAGGCAGTCGAGAATGCTGTGGCTCATCTGATTGAGTCGGTCGACGGCCACAAGAACGAGGATGGCAGGCCCTACACCGACCAAGACAAGGTCAACTTCGCCAAGGATCTCCACGATTTCAGCGGCGTCTTCAGCTCCTTCCTCAAGCAGCGCGGTCAGGTCATCGACTGGAATCTGATCAACCCGCCCCCCAAGGGCATGATCGTTCCCTACGCCGAGCTGCCCGCCGTGCCCGACGCCGACAAGGGCAGCTTCCTCGACAAGCTTGTCGTCCTCAAGCTCAACGGTGGTCTCGGTACCACCATGGGCTGTGTTGGTCCCAAGTCAGCGATCGAGGTGCACTCCAAGTACACCTTCCTCGATCTCACCGTCCAACAGATTGAGGTGCGCTCCCTCCTTGAGATCTTCCCACTGTGACTCTTCGCCAATCGTTCCAAATGCTAACAATTCTATCTCTTGCCGTAACTTCTGCCCTTGCGTAGTACTTGAATAAGAAGCACAACTCCAACGTGCCGCTGGTGCTCATGAACTCTTTCAACACGCACAAGATGACCCAGAAGATCTTGCGCAAGTACCAGAACCACAAGCTCCAGATCGAAACCTTCAACCAGAGCCGCTACCCGAGGATCTTCAGGGAGACCCTCCTGCCGCTGCCCGATGACATCAACGGCACTCTCGACGACTGGTACCCTCCGGGTCACGGCGACGTCTTCCCCGCTCTCGTCAACTCTGGCCTCCTCGACAAGTTCCTCGCCGAGGGCAAGGAGTACATCTTTATTTCCAACGTCGACAACTTGGGCGCCACCGTCGACGTCAGTACGTTCTCTCTTCTCTCTCCACCATCTGTCGTGCATGAGCTCTGCATCGGCCCCGTATGCGTGTGTGTGCGTGTGCTGACACACGTTGGTGCGGCATGTCGCAGACATTTTGAAGCACATGGTGGAGACCAACAACGAGTTCATCATGGAGGTGACCGACAAGACCAGGGCCGACATCAAGGGTGGTACCCTCATTGACTACGAGGGCAAGCCCAAGCTTCTCGAGATCGCTCAGGTGCCCGAGAACAAGGTCGACGAGTTCAAGTCGATCAAGAAGTTCAAGATTTTCAACACCAACAACCTGTGGATCCGCCTCGACGCCATCAAGCGCCTCATCGACAGCAAGGTTCTCGAGGACATGGACATCATCCAGAACCAGAAGTCTGTCAACGGTGCCAGCGTGATCCAGCTCGAGCGCGCCGCCGGTGCTGCGATGCAGTACTTCCAGAAGGCTCAGGGCGTCAATGTGCCTCGCTCGCGCTTCTTGCCCGTCAAGAGCTGCTCCGATCTCTTCGTCGTGCAGTCCAACCTCTATTCCCTCTATAATGGCTCGCTCGTCATGAACCCCGCCAGGCAGTTCACCACCGTGCCCTTCGTGAAGCTCGGCGAACACTTTAACAAGGTTGAGCAGTACAAGAAGCGTTTCAGGAGCATCCCTGACATGCTGGTGTGTCTCTCATCCACCCTTCTCCCTCTTTCCCACTTCTTTCTCGTCGCGCTTTCTAATGCTCTCTGTGTGTGTTGTGTTAGGAACTCGACCACTTGACGGTCTCTGGCGACGTGACCTTTGGTGCAGGCGTCACGCTGGCCGGCACTGTCATCATCGTGGCCAACCACGGTTCGAGGATCGACATTCCCGACGGCGCCGTCCTCGAGAACAAGGTGGTCTCTGGCAACCTCAGGATCCTCGACCACTAAACGAAACGCGAGAGAGAGCTCGAACGTCTTCAGTCCTACCTTTCCCCTTTACAACACCCGAGCCATGTTAAATACACGCAACCAAGCTTTTGACAATTACTTATGTGTTGTGCCCGGTAAGTCAAGGCCCTTCTCTTCTTCGGTTCCAGTCTTGGCCCTTCTCTTCTTCGGTGCGTGAAAGTGCTGCGCCCGACGTTCGCGAACATCCCAGACTGGTGGGAAGGTGAAGGCTTGGCGACACCTTCTCGTTTACAGCTTGGCTTCTTCGTAGAGTCGTCCCATTTAAATGGGTGGGCAAGGCCAGGCCTTCCAATGCTTTTCACACCAGCAGCCACACATTGCAATTCAAGGGATGCCTTGCATCTGTGCTCAAAAAGCCTACCCTATGGCACAGCGACACAGGAACCCCGCTTTTGGGCGGAGGCCGAATGCCCATCGCCTTCCTCTACTTCAGCCCAGAGGGCTCGAACAAGTCTTTGATCCTGCTTTTCTCCCTCATCACCCCTTTTTGCTACCACCAAAGCGAGTGCCGCCGGCCACATGAGAAACAAGACGGCTTCCCCCCAAAAGCGGGGTTCCTGTGCCTTCGGAGTACAAAACCGCGCGGCCGTTGCCATCGTTGCGCGGGCAAGAAATGATACCAGAAATAGGCCGTCTCGGGCGGCCGGCAGAGGCTGGTGGCAGAGATATGCTTTGTCTTCCAAGGGACCCCGCTAGTGGAAGTGGCTCGCTCGCCGCACTTGCTTGCGAGTGCGTTCGAGCCCCACCCCGCTTACCGGCTCCTTTCAAGACTCTTTTTTGAAGTTCGACTTCCTTTTTTGGTCGCCATCCGATACCACAGATATAGATGTTTTCCTTTACCCTTTTCTTTTAAGCTTGAGGCAAAGAAAATCAAAGTCGCGAAAAAAGATCTTGCCAAGACCCAACGTAAACTTTGCAAGAGGTTCCAAACAGGCCAAACTACTTTCGTATCGTTTCGAGATTTGTTATGGCCGACCTACCCGAGACTTCCCCCACCCTCGCGTTGCCCCCGCCCGTTCTTTCGCCCGAAGCGGAAGCCTGGCTCACATCCAACAACCTCAATGAATTCGTGCCATTCTTGCGCGAGGCGGGCTTCATAGACATAGATTCCATCTCTACCATAACTGAGTCGTACGCCGCAGCCCCACCGGTGATCGCGTTGAATCGAAGCCCCTTTTGACCGGGCCATCTACCAAATCTAACAACACATGGCGCATCACATACAGGGATGCGGAGGCGATAGGGATTTCCCAGCTAGGCGCTCGGCGTCGTCTCGTGCGTGCGATCCAGAGACTGGCCGCTACGCTGCCACCTTCATCGCTGCCGCACCCGCACCTCCCCCCTCGTGGCCTGCCCTACAACGTCCTCGCCATGCCCGGCTTGATGGGCTCGCCCTCGGACATGGACGACGATGCCCTGTCGCCCAAGAAGAAGCGAGGGCCCATGCGTTGCGGCAAGTGCCATCAGTGGAAGAAGACATGCCACGGCCACTGCACGGTGCGCTGCACGTCCTTTGCCACCTGCCCCACACGCCACCGGCGAGCCCACCCCGAGCTCAAGGAGGAGGAAAAGGAGCAGCGACGGAGGGAGGAGGAGGAGCGCAAGCGGAAGCGAGACGACGACGACAAGGAGGAGAAGCAAGGAGAGAAGAAGGTGCGCGGCGAGGAGGAAGAAGAGGAGGGCGACGTCATCGTCAACGGGATGGAGCTCAACGTCTCTGGCGGCCTGCCGATCGGAGACGCCCACGCACACAACGTGGTGATGATGGCCAACGGACAGGCCCTGGTCGTCCCCTCCGACTCTACAGATGTCCCTCACCAACACCTGCCGCACCAGCACCAGCAGCCCCAGCAGCAGCCACACATTCATCACCACCATCAACAGCCACAGCCCCAGCAGCAGCCCATGCACCTCCAGCACCCACAGCAGCCATCGCCCCAGCCGCACCACCAACCGCAGCAACAGCAGCAGCCACCGCAGGCCGAGCACCAGCAAGGCCACCAGGAGGCGCTGGAGCTCAACCAAACCACTTAACGGTCTTGTTCGTACTAGTTTGAAAGAACAAGCTAGCTAGTAATCTTAAAACCAACCAGGCCAGAGGTGAACCAGCACTTGATTTATTAGTATTATGATTATTAGAAAATTATTATTATTATTTGTCCGAAGAGAGCCGGCTGTGTTTTGCGGGCCCTATCGTCGAGGGAAGGTTGTAGCAGCGCAGGTTGGCTTTGCTGCTGCTGATGCTGCTGCGTGAAGACGGCGAGAGGGAACTGAAGGATAAGGTGTTGTTGTATCCGTGTACGAGCTCGTGCCGCTCGCCGTGCTGTAAGCACGCCATAAATAACAAGGGAGAAAAAACCTCGATGCGATCGAAGGCTCCGGATGAAGTAGACGAAGACGGTTCGATGTCGGAGGAGCGAGAAGAGGAGGTCATCATACAAGGCCGCACGCCGACGACAGGCTGGTCGGATCGAGAACTGTTGAGGGTCTCGACAGAACAGCGAGCGCGGCGTGAGCTAAGAGGTAAAAGCAGAGGCGTAGCGAAGCAGTCGTTGAAGTTGAAGTAGTAGTAGTAGCTGATGATGAAAGAGGTAGAGGAGACGTAGAGGAGAGAGAAGATAGTGGCAGAGAAGGTAAAATGCTAGCTTACACGGGCCTTCCGGTGAGGGTGGAGAGGCATGCGAAGGATTGGCTCTTCTGCTTCTTCCAGCTCCTCTTCTTGGCGAGCGCGTTCCATTTCTGCAGGTCGGCCTTGAAGGCTGGATCCTGCATCATGCGATACTCGGGAGGCGTGCAGTGCTCGCTCTGCGCCATGGCGAGGCCACCACGCTCCGGATTAGACGCGAGCACCACACGGGGCAACCCCCGACACGGGCGCGTGCGGCGTGTGCGTGGTCGATCCGTTACCTTGCCCTTCTCAAAGAACTCCTTGTAGCCACCGTGAAGAAGATACACATGGGGATAGCAGGTCTTGGGGTGCCTGTCAATGTTGGCCTGACGATCCAGCTTGCGCAGGTGCCTGATCCTGCGCAGTCCACCACCACCAACACAACTCGAAGATGAGTCCATCGCCGGGAGTGCGTGGAGAAGGCGAGGGGGGGAGGGCGTGAGCGAACCCTGCGGGGCCTCTCTTGGATGAAAACTCGCAGTGGAAGATGATGATGGTCTTGTCCCAGTCGGGCAGGTCGCGGTTGACAGGGAATCTCTCCTCGATCGAGTCGAGCAGAGGCAAGTTGATCGCGCCCTGGGCGTGTGTTATCACGGCGGCGGCAAGTGAGAACGCAGACCCACCGGTGCAGGCGTCAGGGGGAAGCATCGCACCTCAATGTGGCCGCCCTCGTACTCGTACGGATACCGGCAGTCGACGATGATCACTTCCGTAAAGACGTTGGAGTACTGGCCAGCCAGGACCTTCATCACCTGCAGAGAGAGAGAGAGAGAGAGAGACATCCGCGTGAGCTGGGCCGACGAGAAAGCGTATGTGGGGGGGGGGGTTAGCGCTGCACCGTCTCGGCGGAGATGGCGTCGAGGTGCGAGGAGTCCGACACAACGGGGAGCACTGGCTTCTGATACCCTTCCTACTCCGCGCGCAAGCGACACGTGGAGGCAGCAGAGAGAGAGAGGAGAGAGAGTTGGCATGACGGCCTTTACGCGACGGTCTGTGTGGACAATAGGCAAGAGATGGAAGGGGGGGGGGGATACGGACCGTGATGTCGGAAATGGATGAGCAGGAGAAGGCCATTCGCGAGGGCTTGGTCTGAAGGCTCCTCTTTCTCTTGGCCTGCAGCAGGGCCAGCGTGAAGTCGGCCGAGTTGCTGAGGTCCTGCTCGCTGTCGTCCTCGCACTCCTCCTCATCCTCGACGCCTTTGGGGTGTACGGGCTCCCTGCGTCGGGCCAGAGGGTACGTGCCCGTCTGGCTCCCCCATTCCTGCGATACCCCCCCCCCCAATGTGAGCGTCAAGGCTTTGGAATGGCCTCGCGATCTCGCGTACCATCGACAGCGCGGCATTCAGGTTGGACAAGCTGATCGAGCGCGTTCGAAGCGAAGGCGGCTGGAAGGGACTCTGCGGAACCGGAGTCGGTGCGGGTGCTCGCCGATTGCCATTGTGACCCTGGTCGTGGGAATGGGAGCCGTGTGAGTGGTTGCAGCCCACCTCCCCACGAATTGGGCGCGAGCACACACGGCACGCGGAGCATCCAAGCGCCTGGGATCGGGCACGTGGGTGGGGTGGGGAGCACACGTACCGCCGACAGCGTAAAGCTGAGCACGTCGTCTGAGGAGGAGGACGGCAAGAGGGGCTCCGACTTGGAGAAGGGACCCATGCTAGCGAGGGGCTCGTTGAGAGCAAAGGAGGGCAGGACGGGAGGCGTAGATGGCGGGCGCGCAGGCGAGGGCTGGCCGAGAGGCGAGAGGGATCGCACGGCGCGGCTGCCGCGGGACTTGGCGCCCTGACGCGCAGGCGAGTGGAAGGCCGAGGCGTCGCTCCGTCGGCTGATGCGAGGGGAGAGGTTGAGCGAGCTGTGGAGCAGGGTGCTCTTCTGCGCCACCCGCTTGTTCAGGGGAAGCGATCCAGACGAGGTGGCCGTGAACGAGATAGACGGCGCAGACGACACGCGCATGGGCGAGGCCGCTACCCCGCTTGAAGACGACGACGACGAGGGGAGGGAGGAAGATGCAGAGCCCGACGAGGAAGCCGAAGAGAGAGAAGAAAAAAGGAGAGAGTCGAGACTGTTGTGTGAGGCGGAACCTTCGTCGGCCGGCACGCCCTTTAGGGTCTGGAGGTCGACGTGGTGGGTGGGCACGGACTTGGCGCGTCGTGCGGAAGGGGGGCTGCTGTGTCCGCGGTCGGTTGCGGCACGCAGGCCACTACTACGGTGCCGTGGAATGCCCACAGTAAGCATAGTGCCCGCTGACGAGCCGTCACCTGGCAAGCCCAAATGGTCACCGCCACCATTGCGGAAGTTGAAGTGGTTCTCTTTGTCGCGTTCGAACGCGTCAGAAGCCTGGGTGAAGCAGTTGTCATCACGCGAGAACGAATTCGATCGAAGCTTGGAGCGAATGTGGTCGGGATCTATCTGTGGGATCACCGAGATCTCGCGCAGTGCCTCGACGTCCCAGGGCTGGCCGCTCAGCGAGGGAGCGGATGAGAACGACGTTGGTGCTGCCGCGACTGAGATGCGTGGTAGCAAATCTACCGAACGAGAGCGTGGACCGAGGGCACCTTTGGTCACGCCAAGGCGCTGCTGCTGCGGATGTGGGGTCGACTTTCGCAAAGGCGATGCTGGCGATGCATAGAGATAGGCCTGCTGCTGCTCATCGCCGCTGCTGGAATCCTCGTCATATTGCACCATCGACAAGCCTCGTCGCGGAACGGGAACACTGACGGTATCGTAGTCATCGAAAGGCTCCGAGCACGTGTACGCATCTTCGAAGTCCTCGTCCATCGAGAACTCGCCCCCATCGTCGAAAGTGGATCGGTCCGTGTTGCGGCGAGGCGAAATGGCAGGAGATCCGGAGGGGCTCACCAGCCGAGTAGCACGTAGGGAACGAGTGAGTGAGAGCAGTTCTGTTGACGGCGATGCCGCCCGCGCCCTCGGTCGTGTGCGCGTTGGTGGGGCCAATGATCTTGGGCGGCCTAGTCCCAGCTCCTGAATCTCTGCAGATGCCTCCTCGAAGTCCATGTTGTTCATGGTTTGATGTTGTACGGTCTTCTCAGCTGAACTGCTGGGCCCAGGTGCTCATCGATTCAATCGAACCTAATCGATTGAATGCGAAGAAGAAATCGAGAGAGCCCCCTACGCTGAATGGAAACCCCCGTCAAGAGTGCCGCCGTACGTCGTGGGCCTTGCGTGGATGGTTGTGAGAGGTGGGCTCGCCGCTCTCTCGTCGCGGTTGTGAGAGGTTTACGCGCTCGCGCGCCAAGAGCGTGTTGGGTCTACCGCAGTATTGCTGCCGGGTTGTGGAATTGTGTGGCGCACCCGCGCCTCGTTGCCACAATCGCAGCTGGTGGTCTGCTGGCTGTTGCAAAGTTTTGGCGCCAAAACGATTTTTTCGCGTCTCGAGCTCATCACGGCTGCGCAAAGGAAGGCGAGAGAGGCCAGATTGGGCACACCTTCCAAAAGCACGCCGTGGAACAAATAGGGAACAGATTGACTTCTGTTTCCGTTCCCAAGCCCAGGCGATCAAATCGAATGGCGCTAGAAAGGACCACCTGCTCGTGTTTTCCGCTCTTTGGTCTTGCGTCGCAGTGTTGCTAACAGCGGTCGCCCTGAGTGCTGTTGCCGGACTCCGGCTCCTGGGCGGCCAGGCTAGCGATCAGGTCACCCTGCCGTTGTGTGACGACTCCCAAGAAGTGTTGCGTTCGCTGGGTGCGCTCGGCTTCCACCTTTTCCGACGCTCCGCGGAGAGAGGCGCCGCTGTTGCTGCCGCCGGCCTGCGGTAGATCGCGCAGGTCCTGTTCCTTCTGGCTCTGCTGCTTGGTTCGTCCGAACTCTTCCCGACGCTCCTGCAGGAGCGGGGCGAGATTGGCAAGTGCGACACGTCGTAAGGAAAGGAAGGAGATTAGCAAGTCACCGTACGGAAAACGAAATGTGGTGAAAGTTCCCGTACTTGGATATGCGCGTGGTTTTGTTGGTAGAAGAGAATTGTTCGATACAGGTCCCAGGCTGAAAACTCCGGCCACAACACGTCCACAAAGGAGAAGCAGGAGTGCGCACACTAACGCATTGGTGTGTGTGTGTGTGTGTGTGTGTGTGTGTGTGTGTGTGTGTGTGTGTGTGTGTGGTGACGTCATGCCTCGCAGTGGTTAGATGAAGCAAACTGTAGAGGCAAAGTAACGGGGAAGAGGAGCGAGCGCGGCAGCTGGTACCTGCCACAGGAGGAAATCGCTCAGCCGCTTCTCGCCGGAGGTGCGGATGAGAATGTCCAGCGGCGGGCAGCCGGACGTGTACATACACTCCTCCAGTAGGTCGCCATTGATGTCCCTATGTCGTATCACTCCGCTGTTAGCGTTGAGGTCAAAACGGGGGAAACAGAGACCGCTCACGTACTCGACGTTGATGAGACCCTCCTGCACGCCGGCAGAGAGGGTTTTGGCAGCAGTCACGATCTCTGCTCGTGCTGTGTAGGAGAAGCACACGTTCAATACCGCCCTGCGCGACACGACCGTGCGAGTGTTAGCTCGAACAGCGCCCTAAACCCTTAACGAATCCCAAGCCGCTCGTACTTGGTGTTGTTTCGTGTGTTGTGTATGGCCGTCGCCATCGAACGCTGCAAGTAGTCGGGCACCAGGGAAAGGTCTCCGAGGACTCGGATCGACACTCCATATTTGTGAACGACGCTCCTGGAGGCGGCACGGCATAAGACGGGCGCAGAGCAATTCAGAATGGGTGGTGGGTGGCGTACTCTTGGCCGAGAAGCTCCTCGAACTTCTCCGCCGCGAGGTGCATCAGTGCGCTCACTTCTTCGGGGCTCCTTTTGAAGTTCTCGATAGAGAAGGCGTACACGGTCACCACTTCCACTCCTAACTCCAGACACCACTCCAGTGCCTGCAACACCACGGGCTGTCAAAGAGGGAGCAGGATAAAGGTTCCGGAATACGCGTACCTCTTTGAGTTTGTTGAAGCCGAGAGTGTGGCCAACGATTTTCTCCATCGACCTCTTTTGAGCGAATCTTCGATTTCCGTCCATGATGAAGCCGATGTGCCTCGGCAGAGGGCCAAAGGAAAGAACTGTATTGAAGAATTTGCGGGTCCACACCTCATACCAAGGTCGAGGAGTGCTACCATCAGGCCGCCGAATTTGCGTCTTATTGCCGATGGGTCCATCTCTCTCTGTTGCTTCCATCATCCCTCAGCGATGGAACACGTGGCAAATAAACAGGCCCTCGCGTTTGTTCCAAGTTTTCTTTTGGTTTCCTCTAGTTTCTCCTAACGAAAAACAGTTTTTCTCAAACTGACGACCGCAGTAACAAAATCTCACTGAAACCATCATGTCAGAACAGATACAACCTGACCTTCCCAGAGGTGATTCACAGAGGTGATCAGGCCTGATCATAGCAGAATCAAAAAAAAAAAAAAACCAGATGTCAAGGAGATTACAGAAAAGACTGTGGGAGTGATGGCAGTCTTGGTGTACCTGGGCAAATACAAGGAAACAGCAGCTTAATGGTATGGCCCACTTGCCCCAATATAACACAGCAAACTGACCCAAACAATAAACAGGTACAAAGCCAAAGGTGGGCCATCAATTCACTTGATAAAGTCAGTTATAGGTCATCCACAGGCACTGCATGATATCAAGGGCAGGGCCACCACCCAGCCCTGACATTTTTCCAAATGTTTAAAAAATTCTCATGTTCACCAAGCAAAATATAACATGAAACATTTTGAATATTTGTGGCAAACAGAGGGAACTTTACCCTTAATTGCTCCTCTCCTACTCAAACAGTCTAGCAGCTTCAGCAGCTGGATGAACCACTCCTTTATTGAGTGCCTCTTAGCTGCAGGGGACTCGGCCCTTATTTATCCCTGTCACAGCTGATCACTGGAGAACGAAACTTCGCAGAACGAATAAAAGAGCGGAGAAAAGAGTTCTGGAAAGGACAGAAAAAGGCGAGAACGCGAGTAGATGTGGCTTCGAAGAGCCCAGCCTCTTGTTTCTTTATCGTACCCATCCCGGGTGAGCACTACTGGAAGCAAGCGAGGAAGGTGTTAAGAACAGGAAGGTCAAACGAACAGCAAAGAGAAGGAGGACTGGCAGGAGAAGTGGCGAAGAAGACGCAGAGCTTGAACGAAACTACGATAGAGCGTCGGGATTGGGAGAAAATGGAACAGGTGGAGACAGGTCACGCGTCGCAACGACACGCAGGAGGCCCAAGAGAGAACCGCAGAGGAAATAATCGTGTGCGTTACACCGAAAAGGTCTTCGTGCCAAAGAATAGGAATCACAATCCTCAGGCCAGTTCGACATCTGACCCCTTAGTAGCTTCGATTGCATCATCGTCTTCTTTCGATAATCCCCTCGACCACGTGCCACTTCCTCCGCCTCACGTTATCGACCCGTCCATTCGTGCCGAGCTGCAAACTGGCATCACGCAGCAGGCCTCGAGGCGGAACGAAAACGGCAGAGCGCACCGAGGGCCGCGTCGTGGTGGCCATGCCCAACAGGAGCGAGCTGTTGAGGAAGTAGGAGCAACCCACGATTTCGGTGAGCCTCCACGACGAGGCCGTAGAGATGGCCAGCGAAACCAACGCAGCCGGGGCCGACGGGATTCTCCTTCTCATGTCGACGACGACTTCCAGCCAGCGCACGAGCGCGACACCATTGGCAGCGGTGATGCAGGCACCAGAGGCCCTGTGCCGAGGAGGGACGCTAGAGGAGACGAGAGGAGGACGGAGGCTCCGCGTAGAAACGGTGGCAACGACCGTCAGGACCGCAGCCAGCGAGGAGAGCGACGCACCGACCGAGGTCAGCAGAGAGGAGGCAGGCGAGACAAGAAGGATCAGCCCCGTCATCACGACAGCTATGCCCACGCCCATGCCCGCGTGGTACCAACCACTGCCGCTCACGGCGAGATGACCGACCTGGCTGAGGAGCTGCTGACGGGCCTGCTCAACGATTCGTACGAGTGCATGATCTGCATGAACAACATCCGACGGCGCCAGTCGATCTGGCACTGCGAGGAGTGCTACGCGCTTTTCCACCTGGATTGCATTTCCAAGTGGAGCAAGAACTCGCTCGAGGAGGCTCGGCAGGTCCCCCAGGGCATCCTCCCACAGAAGCCGCCTGCCGACGGATGGCGCTGCCCGCACTGCAACAAGACTCATCGGGAACGCGAGGGCCCGCCCGTATCGCGGTGCTTCTGCGGCAAGTACACCAACCCCGAGTTCAACCCTTACATCACCCCCCACAGCTGCGGCGACCTCTGTGGCCGCATGCGCGCTGGCACCGACTGTCCGCACCCGTGTAACCTGTATGCCTCACTTCCCTCCTTTGTCCTTCCGGATATTCTGCCGCAGGCTCTCACCGAGTTCTCCTTTCTCTCTCTCTCTCTCTCTCTTGTCACAGGCCATGCCATCCTGGTCCCTGCCCTCCCTGTTCGGCCACGGGGCCGGTAAAGTACTGCTGGTGCGGAAACGAAGAGTATCGCACTCGTTGCGGCGAAACCGATCCCGGCCGAAGCTGCGGCGAGCTGTGCGACAGGCCGCTCAACTGCAGGAAGCACAGGTGCGAAGAGCCCTGCCATCCCGGGTCGTGCCAGAAGTGCACCAAGCAGCTGCCGATGAAGTGCTACTGCGGCAAGGTCGAGGAGAACCGCACGTGTGGCACCGAAGTCGAGGACAAGGCGAGCGGCGAGACGAGGCACTTCTCGTGCGGCGCTGTGTGCGGTCAGACGCTGGCCTGCGGCAATCACGCCTGCCAGCGCGTGTGCCATACCGGCCCGTGCGACGAGTGCGCGCTGCTCCCCAAGAACGTCAAGAAGTGCGCGTGCGGCAAGACCGACATCCTGTTCCTCGCCGCCCCGCGCACGAGCTGCCTCGACCCGATCCCCACCTGCACCAAGAAGTGCGAAAAGAAGCTCCACTGCGGGGTACACTCGTGCGCCAAGAACTGCCACGTTGGCGACTGCCCTCCCTGCAAAGGAACCGTCGACATGCCCTGCCGCTGCAGGCTCAACACCAAGCGGATCCCCTGCCTGCAGGCCTTCCCGCTCAAGACCAAGGGTTCGAGCGACGGCGACAAGGCTCCCGCGGTGGTGCTCTGTGACGTGGCCTGCAGCGTAACTCGTTCCTGCGGCCGACATCGTTGCAACGCCAAGTGCTGCACGTCGGCCGGTGACCCTCTCGCCGACGAGCACATCTGCAAGATCCCCTGCAACAAGCCGCTCAAGTGCGGGAAGCACCGCTGTGGGGTATGCTTCTCTCTTTCACCGCCGCCGCTCTCGTGTCCCTTTCTTCGAGCGACTGACATCTCTTTCCTTGCACTCAACAGCGTTTGTGCCACAAGGGCCGTTGTCCGCCGTGCTTGGAGGCTTCATTCGATGAGCTTGCGTGCCACTGCGGAAAGACTGTCATGGCGCCGCCCATCCCGTGCAGCACGCAGCCGCCCGAATGCAACCATCCGTGTGTGCGCCCTTCGCCGTGCGGACACGCTCTGCCCTACCACGCCTGCCACAGGGACAATGAACCCTGCCCGCCCTGCACGGTATCTTCATCCTTCAGCTTCACGGCATCTTCACCTTCGAACCGCGAAACTCACCCACCCACCACTCGTGTTTTTTGTGTCTTTTGCGTCACAGGTCCTCGTTGAGAAGTGGTGCATGGGCAACCACGAGCTGCGCAGCCACGTGCCGTGCCATGTGAAGGACGTCTCATGCGGCAGCCCCTGCGGGAAGCCCATGCCCTGCGGACAGCACAAGTGCGCTCGAATTTGCCATAGGGCGCCCTGCGTCGTGCCCAAGGAGCCCGAGACCGCCGCGACCAACAACGCCAAGGGCAAAACCAAGAAGGGCAAGAAGGACAAGGAGAAGGACGAACCCGCGTGGGAAGAGCCCGACGAGAAGCAGCCCGACGCGGAGCCCGAGCTCATCTCGTGCGGACAGAAGTGCGGTCGGCCTCTCAAGCACTGCGCCCACAACTGTCTTGCCCCGTGCCACCCGGGCCAGCCCTGCCCCGTGGCGCAATGCCGCCAGATGGTCCGCATCACGTGCCCGTGCAAGCGTCGCTCGATGGAGGTGCTGTGCCTCCGCGGTGGGCCAGCGGCCGAGGACGAGCCCGGCAAGGAGAAGGAGGAAGACGACTTTGACCCCTCGCAGCGCGAGGACAAGCGACAGCTCTCATGCGACGAGATGTGTGAACGCGAGAAGCGCAACCAGCGGATCGACGAGGCCTTCAACGCCGCCGGCCCCAAGGAGAAGGAGGCGCCCGTGTTCACCGAAGAGCTGCTCGCTGCTGCCCGAGGCAACACCGTCAAGTTCGTGCAGAAGGTGGAGGAGGAGTTCAAAAAGCTCATCCTCTCGCCCAGCGGCATCCGCCACTCGTTCCCGCCGATGAAGGTGCTCCAGCGCGCCCTCATCCACGAGCTCGCGCGCTGGTACCGCCTCGACGCCATCTCCTACGACCCCGAGCCGCTCAGGAACGTGGTCGTCATGAAGAAGGGCGACTCGCGCATCCCGCCTTACGCCCTGCTCTCGACTCTGATGGCGTCCGGCCGCCTGCCCAAGGTGGCCACCGCCGCCCCCGCGCTCGGGTCGGCGTTCGACATGGACATCGGCGATGCCACGGACTGCGTGCTTCAGATCTACAACCTGTCCCCGATCATCACCACCGAGCACCTGGCCACCTTCCTCTCCCGATTCTCCGGCGAGTATGTCCTCAAGTGGCTCGACGACGCCAACGCTCTCGCCATCTTCTCCAACGTACAGCAGTACCAGGCCGCCCTCTCCTCTCTCCAGACCGACGGCACCTTTAAGATCCGGCCCTACGAGGGCCCCAAGACCTCCTGGCTGAGATCGAGGACGATGGTGAAGGGAGAAAGCGCTTCTTCCTCCTCCACGTCGTCCTCCTCGGCCACCAAGGACGCCACCAAGCCCGCGAAGAAGCCGACCGCCGACGCCGCCCCCGCCAAGCCTGGACTGCCGGCGCCCGCCTCCTTCGCCGCGCCCAATGCCTTCGCCGTCCTCCTGTCCTCGCCCGCCGTCGACGGGGTCGCTCCGGACGATGTTCCCAAGGACGACTCCTCTGCGGCCGCTCCTGCCGACTGGGAGGAGTTAGCCGATGACGGCGCGACGCCGACCGATCACGCCCCTGCCTCCGCCGCCTCTGCTACCAGGCCGACGACCACGACACAGGCCTCCACTCCGAACGTGTGGAATGCGGTGGTGGCCTCCCACGCCGAGCCCGAGAAGGCACCGACGGCGGAGAGCCGTGAGGAGCGCACGGCCGCCACTAGCGCTCAGTGGCCGTGCGCCCACTGCACCTTCCTCAATCCGCCTTCGACTTCCCGGTGCGAGGTCTGCGAGAACACCCGCTTCTGAGGGCCGCTTGTGATCAAGTTGTGTACAAGCACACATGTCTTGTTGGTTATGCCTCCGACTACAACAGCCGCACACCTTGATTCAAAAAGAAAACCCAAAATAGCAATTTATTTTTCGAGCATACCCGTAGATTGGGCACAGCAGCGGGAGATGAGAAATTTGGTGGTTCTCCAGGAGCTGCGTTCTCGATTGCCTGCTGCACATGGAGGTGATGCTTCCTTGGAAAAGCTTGCCGTAGATCCCTACCTGGGGATCATCTACGTAATCACCAGAGACAAGCATGTGATCGGCCTTGCACCGTTCAGTAATGAAGTACATAGATATTATTAGCACACATCTTTGGAGTGCAGTGCAAAGATTATGATCGGTTTTTTGTTTTTGATTCATTTAATCAACGGCAGGTTACCTTCACGGTGGACGTGAGCGACGTGATTCCTCCTGATTCTGTGATCGTAGCGGCGCAATTCGTGCCCGACCTCGGCTCCGTTTGCTACGCCATGGCCACCGGCGAGCTGGTGGTGTTCAACGTGGAGACACAGGAGGTGCGCTCGCCTCTCTTTGCCGGCTGGCCCCTCGTCTGTCTCCCACCGAGCGCGCTGCAACGTGCAACACCAACACTCGCACACTGTCACAGGCCGAGTGCGTGGGCTTCATCGACTCAGAGATCCGCGGCATGTCGTGGAGTCCCGACTACGAGCTGATGATCCTCGTCACGGGCAACAGGACGATCCTCTCCATGACCCAGGAGTGGGAGATCGTCACCGAGGTGCCTCTGCAGGATGAACAGCAGGTCCGGTCCCCTCCCTGCTTGCTGCCTCTCAGAGCGATTCCCTCTGTCGCGCTGCTCGCCCGCACCTGCCTGCCTACTTGCTCATCATCATCATCATCATCTTCAGGCGCAGACAAAGGCTGTGGAGGATGGAACGCAGCTCGGCTTGCCCTCCCTGTCTTGGCGCGGAGATGGCAACTACTTCGTGATCAACAGCCTCGACGCTGATGGTGATACTCCCTGCCCTCGCCCACTCCACCCCCTCCCCCCTCAGTCGCGCTCATCGTTTATTATTTGGGGGAGGGGCAGGCGAGAGGCGGCTGCGCGTGTTCGATCGCTCTCTGGTCCTGGACTCCGTGAGCGCCGCCACCTCCAACCTGGAGGAGCACACCTGCTGGAGGTAAGCGTAGGGGGGGGGGGGGTCGAGCTCGGCCGACGCAGGGGTCTGGTGGGCGAGGCCACTCACCCGCATGCCATGCGCTATTCTCTTTACCGCTGCGCGCACAGGCCTTCGGGGAGCAGCATCGCGTGTTCGCAGCAGAAGCCCAACAAGCACGACGTCATCTTCTTTGAAAGGAATGGCTTGCGCCTGGACCGGTGCGTGGGGCCGTGGAAAGGGGGGGGGGGGGACCACATGCCGGTCTCGGTTTGGCTTCCGGCAGCTCACCTCGCCGTATCGTGTGAACGGCATCGTGCACGGTGCGCGTACGCAGGATGGACTTCACGCTCCGGGACGAGGCCAAGGTCATCGCCATGCAGTGGAACTCCAACTCGGACATCCTCGCGGTCGGCCTGCAGCTCCTGGCGTCGAGCAGGGAACAAAAGGTGACGCGTCGCGATCCCACTCAGTAGTCAGGCCCAAGCGAACCAACAAACGATGGCCGTCCCTCCCCTGTCTAGACGCCACCATTCACCCAACGTTCTCTCTCTCTCTCTCTCTCTCTCGTTTCGATTTCTGCAGAAGGCGACGACAGTCGTGCAGCTCTATTCGTTCTCCAACTACCACTGGTACATGAAGCAGGAGTTCAAGTACCACGATTGGGAGCTCGCCGATCTGCTCTGGGACTCGGAGAACCCCATGAACCTCACCGTCATCTGTCGGTACCAGCTCCCTCCCTCCCTCTCTTTCCTCGCCGAACGAGCCAACGTCGAAACGGCCGGTCTGGTCTGCAGGTCCGGGCATCTCATGCGCTACAACCTGTGCTGGGATCCGACGATCAGCGATGGCAACGCTCTCACCAACGAATCCGTTGCCGCCGTTGTCGATGGAGGTGACCCTTCTCCTTGCTGACCCCCCCCCCGCGCTCTGCCCGCCCTTACAGAGCGAACATTCTCTCTCTCTCTCCCCCCCACTTTCGATCGCGCCCACAGCTTCGGTGCTGTTGACGCCCTTCAAGCGAGTTGTGCTGCCTCCGCCCATGTACTCGACCCGGCTCGACTGCCCGGCCAACGTGTCCTCGGTCTCGTTCGCGCCCCACTCGTACGACATCGGCGTGCTGCTTGCCGACAACACCGTCGCCCTCTGGGCACCCTTCGACACCACATCGCAGGTGGGACACGACGCCCCCCCCCCTCGCTCTCTGACGAGGCTAACCGCGTGGCTCCAATTGGATACAGCGGCCTCCCTTCAAGACGGCGCCTGGCCTTCGGGCAGTCCTGCCGCTCGCCAGCGAGAACGAGGAGAAGACCGGCATTTCCGCGCTGAGCGGCCTGAGGCAGCTCAACTGGGTCGATGCCAACACTCTGCTGGTCGTGGAGAGCGTGACCGGTGGCAAGATCGTCGACTACGTCGTGCAGGTCCAGTTCGAGGTCAAAGAGGGTATGCGGCACGCCGCGGCGTGGTTGCACACCGAGTCGTGAAGAGGCTGGCCTCTCCCGTGCCGTGCTCTCGCTGACGCGTCGCAATGGCTGGCGCAGGCAAGGCCGAGGTGACCAAGAGCCACCGCACGCCGGTCGACGGACGGCTCGTGCGCCTGTTCCACAACAAGGACACCAAGCGCGTGTTTGTCCAAGTCGACGACGGCAGCGTGCTCGAGTACATCACCGGTACCGCCCCACCCTCGACGGCGTTGTCCCTTACGAGCGCGCACGCCTCCTCTCCCTCATCGCCGTGGCGGCGCTCACCAAGACTCGGCGGCCACGGCAGACGAGGGGATGCCGATCCTCGAAGACCAGGTGTTCCAGTTCAAGGGCCCGGGCGGACAGACCACCGTCTGCCCGTGGGTGGCCACGGCCGTGATCGCTGGCAAGGTTGGCCAGCCCCTCCCCCCCTCTTCCTCCTCTGTCCCGCTCACCCCGCAGTTCACTCACCCGCAAATGTCGCGTGTGTTGCGTGTCGTTGAAGGAATCGTTCATCGGGCTGAACGACAGGTCGAAGCTGTTCCTCGACGAGCACCTTCTGTCCTCCGAGTGCAACTCGTTTGCCCTGCACGCCAAGTTCCTCTGCTTCGCCACCCTCGGGCACAAGATGCGCTTCGTCTCGCTCTCCGAGCCCTATCGGCGTACGCCCCCCCCCGACCTTGTCCAGTCTCCTCTCCCTCTCCGAGGCGTGGACGTGTCTACGGCTGACGCCGACGTCCACGATGCAGCGGGGTCGCTGGAGGTCAGCTCGGCACAGGCCTACGACGACACCGTCCGCGAGCTGGAGCGTGGTTCTGTGATCGTGTGCGTGTGCCCCAACGACATCAAGGTCGTGTTGCAGGTACAGCCCGCCTCCTCGGTCGTGCATGAATGCGTTGTCACCTAACCTCTCTCTCTCTCTCTTGCTGTTCCCTTGCCTCCTCTCTCGCTCGCCGAAAGATGCCTCGCGGCAACCTGGAGGGCATCTTCCCGCGCATGCTCTCCCTGTCCGTCGTGAAGGACCTGCTCGACCGACACGAGTACCGCACCGCGTTTACGCTGATGCGCAACCACCGGATCGACCTCAACCTCTTCCACGACCACAACCCCCAGGACTTCCTCTCGGTATCCCTCATCATCACCAGCATCTCTCTCCCCTCTCTCCTCCCTCATGCGTGTGGAACGCCCAAATCCCTCACATCACGCCTACACCTTTCTCTCTCTCTGTGTGTGTGTGTGTCTGTCTGTCTCTCGTTTTATTTCTTCGTGCACTGTGTTGCAGCGTGTGGAGGAGTTCATCAAGCAGGTCGACCGCGTCGATTTCCTGAACCTGTTCCTTTCGTCCCTGAGCGACGAAGACGTCACCACCACGCTCTTTGCCACCATGTACAAAACGGAGCGAGCGTCGGAGGACAGCCCCGCCGCCCCCGCGAGCGCCAGGGCCTCCAAAGGTGACTCTCCCTCCCTCCCTCTCTTTCTTGACTTGCGCGCGCGTGCGGTGTGGTGATTGTCACAAGTCGACTTGGGATTGGCTCGAGCTGACGCGGCGGCCTTTGCTCGTGCGCAGCGAGGTCGAGCACCAAGGTGAACACGATCTGCGACGCCATGCGCGATGCGTTGACGAGAGTGAACGCCAAGAAGTACCTCCTGTCCATCCTCACCTCCTACGTGAAGAAGGTCCCGCCAGCGCTCGAGGAGGCCCTGCTCATGATCCGCGACCTGCGCAGTACGCGTCTACCCCCCCCTACAGGGCCGGGTCCCCTTGGAACGCTCACGCTCTCTTGACTCACGCACGTGTCACAGACCAGCAGCCCGCCGAGGTCATCGACCCGTTTGCCGAGGAGGACGGGGAGA
This sequence comes from Acanthamoeba sp. SK_2022b, assembly GCA_027943245.1. NCBI lineage: Eukaryota > Discosea > Longamoebia > Acanthamoebidae > Acanthamoeba > Acanthamoeba sp. SK_2022b. Next base: position 51,920 of record JANDJZ010000226.1, read on the forward strand.
AGGGCCACAAGGAGAAGAACCCCGCCGAGGAGGCCATGAAGTACATCGTGTACGCGTGCTCGCCTCTCGCCGTCACCACCACCACCTTGAAGGTTAAGTGCCAGGAGTGGCTCATCTCGAGAGAGGGGCGATGGTGATTGGGGGGGACGGGGGGGGGGCTTTGTGCATCTGCAGGTTCTTGGTGGACGTGAACGACCTGTACAACGTGGCCCTGGGCATGTACGACTTTGACCTGGTCATGATGGTCGCCCAGCAGTCGCAGAAGGACCCGAAGGAGTACCTGCCCTTCCTGCAGCAGCTCCAGGGCATGCCCAAGTACGTCCAGCGCTACACGATCGACGAGTTCCTGGGCCGGCACGAGAAGGCCCTCGAGAACCTCAGGTGCGCTCCCTGCATGCCCACTCCTCCCCCTCTGTCCCTCGCTCGCTCTCTCTCTCTCTCTCTCTCTCTCTCACACACACACACACACACACACACACACACACACACACACACACACACACACACACACAACATTGCACACATCGTGCACGCAGCCAAGCGGATGAGAGCCACTTCCCCGAGTGCATCGAGCTGATGAAGAAGCAGAAGCTGTACCGGCTCGCGATGGAGCTCTTCAAGCACGACAGGGAGAAGCACAAGCAGGTGCTCTACCACTACGCCAAGTACCTCGTCTTCAGGGAGCGACACCACGAAGCGGGCCTCAGTACGCCTCTCCCTCCCCCACTTCCCCCTTTCTGCGCGCGCATGCGCGTGACAAGCGCGTGGTGCTGCTGCGTGTGTGCGCAGTCTTCAAGCAGATCGGGGACCTGGACAACGCGGTGGAGGCCTTCAAGAATGCGGTGAGCTGGCAGCTCATGCTCGCCACCTGCCAGGAGCTGGACTACTCCGAGTACGACCTGCAAACGGCCGCCCAGGAGATGGCCGACCTGCTCGCCAACCTCTCCCGCTACCGCGAAGTGCGCCTCCTCTCCCTCTCCCTCTCCCTCTCCCTCTCCCTCTCCCTCTCCCTTCCATTCGTTTTGCCTGGGTGTATGCTGAGCCCCCTTTGGCCCATCGCTGGTGCACCATCTATGCAGGCCGCCATCGTCTATGAGCGATACGCCGATGACCCGGAGACGGCCATCGTGACGCTGATCGACGGGGGTTGCTTCACCGAAGCATTGAGGTGACGCTCTCCGCAACTGTATATTTATTTATTTATTTAAATTAATTTGTTTTGCGCGCGTGTGCTGGACTCACACGTGTGTCCTGTGTTCGTCAGGCTCTGCCACCACCACAAGCGGAAGGACTTGATCGAGACGCATCTGCAGCCCGCTTGCCTGGAGCAGTGCGAGAAGTGGAAGAAGAAGATCGAAAAGAAGCACAAGCGGTTCCAGCGACACATGGAGCGCTTGCCCATCGCCCGCGGCATCATGCGAGCCAAGATGCAGGACGCCGAGACCTATGGCGGTTTGTCCTCCTCCTCCTCTCACACACTCTTATGTCACGTGAGTGTCCCGCACGTTGTTGTGTTGTTGACTGCCAACCTCTCTCTCTCTCTCCCCCCCCAAAGGACCTGACGAAGCCGACGAAGTTGCCAGCATGGCGTCGGAGGTGTCCATCTCCAGCAGCGTGTCGTCCCACGTCTCCAGCGTCACGGGTACTCGAAGGCTCTCGCTTGCCTTTGATTGAGAGAGGGAAAGAGGGGGGGGGGTCGATGCTGAGCGATCGGGCCCATGCAGGGGCGTCGTCTCGCAGCGCATATGATTCGGTGGTGAGCGAGGGCGGTACGCGCAAGCGGGTGCGGCGACCCGGCACGAAGCGGGTCACGGGCAAGGAGGGCTCGCCTCGCGAGGAGGAGTGGCTCGTCACCACCATGCGCGGCCTCGTCCCCTCGGACAAACTCCTCAGTGCGCGCTCCCTCCCCCTTCTTGTTTAGCCAAAGGAGCTGTTGATGTCGGTGTTGACGTCTATTTGTCGATGGCGTTGGTGGTCCACTGTATAGCCGATATGAAGGAGCTGTTGGATACTCTGGTCCTGTTCGGACACATGACGGAGGCCAAGGAGCTGCACGCCGCCCTCGCCGCCCTGGTTGCCCTCATCAACTCGGCCGCGGATATGCTGGACGACGCCGAGTGCCTCTACGTTCAGAGGCGAAAGGCCCGCGCCGCCCGCAAGGTTCGTTTGCAAACCTCCACAATCTGTGCTGTAATTACTCCCTTTTTGACTGACGTTGGCGGGGAATGCAGGCCGCAGGGTTGCCCCTGGGCGAAGAAGACGAGGAGGAGGTTCATACGAAGGAAGAGCCCAAGAAGCTCATCAAGAACCTCGAGTGGGACCTCTCCCTGCTGGCTGAGTAAGGGAAGCTCTTTGTTCTGCAAGCTCTTTGTGCAAACCCGAAGCATTTCCTTTTATTTTCTGCGTTCCGTTTCTGTTTCTTTAGTTTTCTTTATTACCTAATGCGTGTGGGCAACGTTTGTGGTGGCAATCCGCTCACAAGGGGGCAGCCCACAATCAGCGCTCCCGAAGGGACCTATAAAAGGGCTTGGGTGTCAACCGGTCAGTTGCTTGTGACCGCCTGGCAAGTCGCCTCCCAAATGATAGAGGATGGCTGACTCGGACGGCGCACCGCCCTTGCGCCAAAGACGTAAGTCGCAAGAAGCCTCCATCTCTCGTACGAGTAGCAGAGAGAGGCCAGCAACAACCTCAAAGAACAAACTGATCGGTCCTCCCTCAACGAGATAGCCCCTTTTCTGACGTCAGCGCCTTAGGTGCCTATTCAGCCAACATGGTTCTTCATGTTGATCACCTGCTGCGATGGCGAACCCCCTCCAACAGAACAGGCCCAGAGGTCATGGGCCACGAAGTGGCCAGGTGCGAGGTCTCAGGTGGCACCTGGGCGCCTCTTCGTGATATCCCTTGGTGCCAGGATGTAGTATGGGCCAACACATGCTCACCGCTCAACTGTTCTCTCCATCTTCCTCCTTCTTCTTGAGCAGAGTCTCCCTGACGTCCTTCGGGAGCACGTCCGGATCGTCGTGGCCTGTCCCCAACGAAAAGAGCGCATTAAGAAACCATAAATGAATAAATGAACGAAAACAAATGAAAGCAAAACAATTTACCTGGTGGGGGCTGGAAAGCTCTGTTGGCCTCGGCGTCCCAATCCGTGTTGAACATCTTGGTGAGATGGGCAGCCTGAATCTCTACCGAATCGAGGTTGGTGTCGCCCACAATGAGGTACAGGTCGATCTCCTTCTCATCAGTGAGGTCCTTATACTTCCTAAAGTCCCGCTGTGTTTTGGCCTTGACCCATCCTACGCGATTGGCGGTTGGCATCTTCTCTGCTGCCTGCACAAAGATTACCGGAAAATTCGATGCATCGCACAACAAAACAAGCTTTGGCAAACCGTGTGCATACCCTGAACAGCTTTTTGTACAGTCGCAGGACCTCAGCTCGCCTCGGATTGACGAAGGGTGTGGTGGAGTTCATGCTGCTGGCTCTGCGCTTTGCAGTTTGTTTTTATTATTAATTTTTATCTTGCACTTTCTTGTTGGTCATGGCTTGGACTGCTCTTCTTCGGAGCAGTGGTCCTTATTGAACCAGGCTTTGGGGATGGTGGCGGAGATGGTTCGAGAGAGTCGGTTGAACTTGGAGCTGCGGAGGCGCAGCGTCTGAGTGCCACGCAGCGGCGTCTCGTCCGCGCTCTTGTGCATCGGTCCGGCGCCCGCCGGCGCTTCCTGCACTGAGGCGTGGGACGTTCCTCGGATGCTCCTTCTTCGTGCGCTCCTTAGCGTTGCTGAAGAGGATGAGGAGAGCGGAGAGGAGGGCGGCGAGTCTCCCAGAGAAGAGCCGAGCGTTGGATCGCTCATCACGCCTATCACCGAAGATCGCCCGCTTGGGGGTGGACTGACGCTGGCCCGCGATGGCCTCGCGGTATCGTCATCCGATAGCAGCTGACCCGCACTGACGACCTGAAGCGGAAACGATATCCACAGCTTGCCGGGCAGTGAGCCCTTGATCTTGAGCCCCACCCACAAGTCGTGCCTGCGTTTGGGGCACAGGTCAGCCAGGCGAAGGGTCACCTCACGAGCGGAGGCACCTACGTGCGCCATTGATTGGACGGTCGAGTGCTGGAAGGGATAGCGTAGGACAGGTGCCCCCTGTACTCGCCCTCGCCGACCATCGGAAACACTCCGCCTTGCATGTACTCCTCCACAACTCCTTTTCTCTGTGCACCGAATCGAAGTAGAGGTAGATATCAGTACGGGTCTCACTCACGCTGCCACTTCTTTCAACCAACAGGAGTCGGAGACCTTGACCACATTGCTGCCCTCTACTTCACGTTCTGTTGGACCCAACAAGAAAAGGAATTAATTCCCACCAGCGTGCACGTTAGAAACCAAGGAAAGCCGTACCGGCCAGGTAGACCTTGATGAGAGACACCGTCTTGGGCGAGTGGTTCTTCACTTTCACTGGCCGAGCTCGGAGTGAGTGTGTTTTGGTTATGGCAGAGGAGAGAAAGAGGAGTGGGAAGACTCACCCCGTATACGCACAGCCTGACCCAACAGGCACGAGCTCCCGCTTTCCAGAGCGCCCTTGAGCACCAGCGCCTTCTTGCCCACTCTCCGCTCCGCGCGGCGCACCAGCGGCATGCCACTGTCGTCTACTCCGCCCCCGCCGTCTCCGTCGGGCGCGTAGAGCTCCTTCGCCTCGCGCACCCGCCTGTCGGCCAGGCCCTGCGGTCGCGACAACATCAACGACATGCGGTGCGACGACATGAAGTCACCCCCTGCCCGCCTCGTCTTCGCCACCGACGCAGTCATCGTTCGTCCTCTCCTCTCTCCTCTCGTTTTGTGGCTAAATATCCCCCAAACTCGCAGCTAACGGGTTGGCTGGCCATTAATGGCCGAGAACACACAAAAAAAGATGGCCAATGGCGACGCTAGGCTCAAATGAATTATTACCTTCTACGAATGGGACGCCAGCAGATGCCAAAGCGGAACTTCTGCCTCGTTTTCCATCGAGTGCGTAAGCGCACAGCGTACGTTCGCGCCGTGCCCTTAGGCCTGGTGCTGGGCCTGGTCGGCGATCAGGGAGGCCACGCACGACGTGACGCCTGCTCGAGGGGCGCGCAAAGGTGAGCATTACCATTGGCAGGTGGGTGGCATGCACCGAAACTGAGAGACGCACCCTTGCCCATCTCGATGTGAAGGAATTCGTTGGGGCCGTGCGCTGTTGGTTGCAGGTGTCATTCGCCACCCATGTGAGCGAGAGACCGCGAGCAAGGAGAGAAACGAAAAAAAGAAAAAGAAAAAAAGCGGGAGATTAAGGATGCGCATACCGTTGGACTTGGGGCCAAGCACGCCTGTGTGTACACACGCGCCGGACAAAAGCGTAGAAAGGAAATGGTGAGTGATATCTACCCGGCCAGAAGGCGAGAGGAGAGCAGGCGTGTACCGGTGATCATGAACTGCGCCTTGGGGAAGAGCTCGCCCAGCATGCCCATGAACGGAATGGAACCGCCCTCGCCCATATCTGCACGCGCGTGGGAGAGCGAGTGCGAGCGACGCATTGAGCCATTTTGAGCCGTGTTTGCAGCAAAGGGAGAGGGAGGCGCGTACAGCAGACGCCCTTGCCAAAGTAGGCCTTCGAGGCCTTGTCCACCGACTCGGCAAGCCAGTCGACCAGCTTGGGCGACTCCCAGCCTGCGAAGAGAGGAGAGGGAGAGACGAGGCAGCGAGGTTAAGAGGTTGGCGGCATGACCCGAACCCGGTCCAACACACGCAGAGTAAACTCAAGGCAGCATACCGGTGCCGGCCTTCTCGACCTCGAAGCTCACCGTAGCGCCGTAGGGAGGGTTCTATGGCGGGCAAAGGCCGTCAGAATCGACAAGCTGCCGAGGTGGATAGAGGGTTTTGGAGGGGACACGCGGTGCGCACCTGTTCGAAGAACTCCTTGAGCTGCTGGCCGGCCTTGTTGGCGTCGATCGTTGGCGGGAGGCGCAGCGAGACCTTGAGCGTGGTGTAGGGGCGAAGCACGTTGCCTGTTGGAACGTCGAGAAGGTCATCCTCCCCGGTTAGCCGCACATCCATGCTCGGACCACATGATGAAGGCAAAGGGGAGCGCGGGACGTCAGACAGTACCAGCGCTCTCAAGGCTGGGCAGTCCCTCGGCTCCGGTGATCGAGAGAGCGGGGCGCCAGGTCCTGATGACGGCCACCACAACGGGTCAACCTCTCTGCGACCCGAGACACGGGCACGGAAGGAGAGCGGAGGCGGAGGGAGGTGATACTTGTTCAAGAAGAGCTCGGTGAGATCATCGGCCACGGGCTTGGCACCACCCTTCCAGGGGAACTGTGGGGAGACAAAAAACGGATGAGGGGCGGCGACGATGCGATGAGACCAGCAACACATGCGCGGTGAAAAGGACCGATACCTCGGCATAGATGAGATCGCCGAGGACCTCGGCCGCCCGCTTGGTCTGCTCAATGCGGAAGGCGGGGATCTCTGTTCATTGGGTGTGAGCGAGACTCGAAGCCGGGCGAGGGCGACAACGAAGCGCCTACAGAGAAAGGAGAGAAGGGAGGGCGCACCGGTGGAGAGGAAGGGGGGAAGGATCTGGCCCGTCTTGGGGTCCTCGAGCTTGTCCAGGACCTGTCGCAGGACACGGAACGACGAGGCGACGACGCCGCTGGCGGATCCCGAGTGGACTCCCTCGGTGAGGATCTCGGCCTTGAGGTTGCCCATGACCGCGCCTCGCAGCGAGGTGGTGAGCCAGAGCTGATTCGCGGAGGGGGGTAACACGCTGTGAGCAAGCTTTTCTCTCGCGATTGTTGAGCCTTGGCCATAGAGGAGGGTGGGGCATGCAGGCAGGTACCTGCTCATAGTTGCCGCAGCCAGAGTCGAGGCAGATGATGAGCGAAGGGCTCTTGATGCGGGGCAGGAGGAGCTGGATGTAGTAGGGCAGATCGCGCGAGCCCGACTCCTCGCAAGCCTCGATGATCACCACGCAGCGCGAGTGGGGCACGCCTGCTCGTACATGAAGCACAGGGCTGTGAGAACCAAGCATTCGTGAAGCGGCTGTCATGACGCCTCTGGCCGTAGCTGCACATTGGAAGAGCTACCCTGCTTCTTGAGGGCCTGAATGGCAGTAATGGCAGAGAAGATGGCCTGAAGGACACAAGGTGAAGAAAGTGAGTGACTTAAGAAAAGAATGAAAGAGGCAAGCGATGTTGCCAAGGACAGGCGCTCTACGTACGTAGCCATCGTCAGCTCCGCCTCGGCCATAGAGCTGTGCACGCACAAAACCAACGCAGGAAAGGAGGAAAGCGTGAGCTTTTTTCGCTTTAGAGATCTAGATTCGAACTCGAGAGCAGAAGAAGTACCTTGCCATCACGGAGCACGGGGGTGTGCGGGCCAAGACCCTCTTCCCAACCGTGCATGGGCGGCTGCTTGTCCAGGTGGCCATACAGCAAAATGGTGTCACTGAGCACCAACCAAAGGGCACGCCGATTAACGCCATGCAATAGATGAAATACTCAAAGGAAAAAGGAAAGGGAAGGCGGTACTCCTTGTTATCGGTCGTGGCCTCGACTTCGATGAAGATGATGGGCGTGCGGCCCTCGTGCTTAATCACCTTTACCATGAAACATGGAATAATAAGTTGAATTAAAAAACAGAGTTTGAAATTAAATAGAAGTGCGCACCTCAAGAATTAGGCCTGGCACTTGCTGGTTGCGGACCCACTGCACAAGAAGATCGACAGCTTGATCGATCAGGCCGTTCGTGGCCCACTGAGGATCGTAGAGAGGCGACTGGTTGGGGATCCTGATGTAGTCCTGCAGCGTTGGCACGATCGAATCGTCCCACTGCTGAGCCACGTACTTACGTCCGTCATCGAAGCTGAAGCTGGCCATCTTGATGTCAATGCTCTGTCTGATTAGTAGACTCGTTTTTTATCTAGATTCGCCCTAGGAGTTTTTCTGATGACGTAAACAAGCCTTCTTAAATACACTTCGAGGAAGAAGCTGCGCTGCCGCCTTGCAATTCAGCTTCCATCGCTCTCCCGATTATCATAAAGCCTAAGATGCCGCTCGGATTGGACCTAGATCTTTTGAAGTTCAGGGCCTCGCGATTGTACAGCAGCGCTGTTGTGGTTGCGCGAGTTAGCTTTCACTGGGGCTTCATCCCGTTCATCATCGTCCTCGGCGTCAAATCCATGAGGCGAGAGCAGAGCTGGCTGTCCCTCTTCGTTCCTACCCCCTATCTTCAAGCTTAATCAACCAACCAGAGCAACCTCCGATCTGATGCTGACCCGAGACCGCAAGCGATTCCACGAAGAAAGGACACGTGCAGCCCATGGGCTCTCTACCTCTCGGTACCCTTTATATAAAATCGCTTCACTTGCCCAGATCTCCGCCTCCGCCCCCTGCTCACAGTGCAGTTCTGCAACGTACGCGGCGCTGCACGAAGTGGAATAGTAATGTGCACAATGATGCTTGGCTTTATGCAAGAGAAGAACAAGAGGTCGCGGTATGACGCGGGGGTGGCAGTACGGCGGAGAGGTGAGGTGTTTTACACGAGGAAGAGCATCTCCGAGTACTTGGGCAGAGGCCACAGGGCGTCGTCGACGATCTCCTCGAGGGCATCGCACACGGCCCGCACGTCCTTCATGCCGGCGCTGATGGCCGGGTGGAAGATCTGCAGCATGCGCTGGGGGTCCTCCTCGTCCTCGCTCTTTTCCTTCTCGAGCACGCCCTTGAGGGCCTGGGTGGTGCGCACGAGATCGGCGACGAGGGCCGTGACATTGGAAACGAGCTGCTTCTGGGGCGCGAGCAGGTCGGCGGCGGTCTTGTCGAGCACCTGGGCGGCGGCGATGACCGACTCGGCGACGTTCTTCTGGTACTGGAGGGCGGCGGGCAGGACGTAGTTCTCGGCGAGCTGGACCATGGAGTGGCCCTCGATGACGAGGCTCTTGAGGAAGAACTCGTTGGTGATGTTGCTTCGCGCGTGCTGCTCCTTCTCCGAGAGCACGCCCAGCTTGGCGAACATCGAGATGTTCTTGGGCGCCGTGTAGACGGCGAGCGCGTCGGGCGCCGTGCGCAGGTTGGGCAGGCCGCGCTCCTTGGCGATCGCGGTCCACTCCTCGCTGTAGTTGTTGCCGTTGAAGACGATGGCGTAGTGCTCCTTGAGGGTGTCGCAGATGACGGCGTGGATGATGTCCTCGCGCTGGTCCTCCTCCGCGGTCGTGATGTTGCGCTGACGGTCGGCCGTGAGGCCGGCCTCCTTCAGCCGCTGCTCGATCACGTCGGCGAGGTGTAGCAAGCTCTCCGCGATGATCGTGTTGATGGTGGTCACCGTCGTGGCGCATGTCTGCGACGAGCCCACAGCCCTGAACTCGAACTTGTTACCTGCGCGCCGAGACAACGCGTGAGAAATGTGACGTTGGGACAGCAGGGGAGGCGGAAGGTATCTGGTGTACATGATATGTGTGCATGTGTGTGTGTGTGTGTGTGTGTGTGTGTGTGTGTGTGTGTGTGTCATCAGCCGCACCGGTGAAGGCGAAGGGCGAGGTCCTGTTCCTGTCGGTGGTGTCGCGAGGGATCTGAGCGATGGAGTGGGTCTCCATGATGGAGCTCACCTTCCTCTTCATGCCCTGGGGCGTGCCCACCTCGGCCTTGCCCTGAATGATGGCCTCACACACCTGGAACAGAGACCGAACGTCAAACGTCGTTGACGCGGCCACAGAAGAAGCGCACACAGGCAATGTCGGCAGGAGCGCGTACGGCGTTAAGGTGGCTGCCCAGGAACACCGAGATGATGGCGGGAGGAGCCTCGTTGGCGCCCAGGCGGTAGTCGTTGCCCGGTACGGTGACGGCGGCGCGGAGCAGGTCGCCGTGCAGGTGGACGGCGCGCAGGACGGCCGTGAGGAAGGTCAGGAAGGTCAGGTTCTGCTCGGGCGTGACGCCAGGGTTGAGCAGGTTCTTGCCGGTGTTGGTGGACATGGACCAGTTGTTGTGCTTGCCCGATCCGTTGATGTAGGCGAAAGGCTTCTCGTGGAGCAGACACACGAGGCCGTGCTTCTTGGCCACGTCCCTCAGGATTTCCTGCGCAAGACAGGGTCAGCGCCAGGATTGCAGTCGCCAGCAGGGCCAGGCGGCTGGCCGTACCATGGTCAACATGTTGTGATCGCAAGCGAGGGTGGACTTCTCAAAGATGGGAGCCATCTCGTACTGCGAGGGCGCCACTTCGTTGTGCCTGGTCATCGAGGGCACGCCCAGCTCCCACAGCTCCTGGTCGACCTCCTCGAGGCAGGCCATCACTCTGCGGGGCATCTTGCCAAAGTAGTGCTCCTCCAGCTCTTGGCCCTTGGGCGGCTTAGCGCCTACACAAAATTGACCAAGTCACAGATTAAAAAAGTCAATTAAAAATATATTAGAAATAGAAAAAGACGACAACGGAGTCGACTCTGTTGTTCCATCTCAGGGGAGTGCATACCGATCAGGGTGCGGCCCGTGGCGATGAGATCGGGACGGAGAAGGTAGAACCCCCTGTCGACCAGGAAGAACTCCTGCTCCGCTCCGAGAGTCGAGTACACACGCTTCGCCTCGGTCTCACCCTGGATGCACACGATGGCGGACGATCAGTCAGCCAGAGGAGTGGAGCAGACACAACTCCCGACAAGCCAATAGCTGTCGCAGGGAGGCCGTACGAGGATGCGGAGCACGCGAACGGCGGCCTTGGAGAGCACTTCCTCGGAACGGATGAGCGGGGTCTTGCTGTCGAGCGCGTCGCCGGTGTAGGAGGAAAAGGCGGTGGGGATGCAGAGGGTGGTGTACTCGCTCTGGCCCTTGCTGATGCCCTTGCGCAGGAAGGCCGGCGTGTTCATGTCCCACGCCGTGTAGCCGCGCGCCTCGAACGTCGAACGGATGCCACCACTGGGGAACGAGGAGGCGTCGGGCTCTCCCTTGATCTACACATCCAATTAAATTGTAAACAGAATTATTTTTTTAATATTAAAAAAATGAAGAACGAACAAAAAGACGGCAAAACAAGAAAATAGATCGAGTGCAGAGGAGCGTGGGCGCACCAGGTTGAAGCCAGCGAACTTGAGATCAATGCCGCCGTTCTTGTTGAGAGAGATGAAGGAGTCATGCTTCTCGGCGGTGTAGCCGTTCATGGGCTGGAACCAGTGGGTGTAGTGGGTAGCGCCCTGCCTGGTGGCCCACTCCTTCATGGCGGCAGCCACCTGCTCGGCCACGTCCGAGTCCATAGCGCGCTCGGCCTCCCGCACGGCCACGAGCTTCTTAAAGGTGGGCTCGGGCAGCATCTCGCGAAGCAGCTTATCGCTGAGCACGGCTCTGCCGAACAGCTCTAGCAGCTTGGCCTGCGCCTGCGGGCGACTCGACTGCACCTCGTCCTCATCTTTGGTATGCTCCCACGACTCCTTCACCAGGCGCTTCTTGTTACCGAATCGCTGCGCGACGCTGTGCGAGAACGACATCTCTGTGTTGTTGCTCTACTCTTGATTGCAGAATCGATAGCGTGTGTGTGTGTGTGTGTGTGTGCACCACTCTGTTACACACTGTGTCGTGTGGTGAGTGCAGAAGGAAATAACGAACTCTAGAGTCCGTTGTGTCTGCTCGAGGTCTTGCCCTCGTCCAGCCCAACACTCCGCGGGGTGTGCTTGCGTGGTGGAGCCGCCCAGCTTGGCGCTTAGGACCGAGGGACACTCTTGGAAAATTCCCAACCTCAACGGGGCAGACGAGTAGTGACGAACCTCAGCGGCCCTGAACATGTCCGCCCCTCCAACCGACTGCAGTCGCTAGCTCTCTAATCCTCGCTCCGGAAAGTCGTTTAGTTGTTGCCACAAAGCTCCCCTCTCAATCTTGTCTTCTCTTCCATCTTTCTGTGTTTGCCTCTCACACGGCGTGACACACGCGGTGGTGTGGCTACAGTGCCTTGAGATAATGAGAATGGCCGCTGACCGGAGCGCGGACGAACGAGAAGGCAAGGAAGAGTTCATTGTTCGCGCAACATGTAACATTATTTGCATACCCTTGCTAAATAAATACATTTTAATGCAATACCCCAACGCCACGCGTGCGCTACCAGCCCAGAAGCTTTCCCTGGGGTAGAGAGGGTGGGACCTCGAAGGGCATGGGCACGGCTGGATCCTTTATGTCTTCGGCCTGTGCGCACGGACAAACACATGAGCGATCAACTCTTGGTCATAGAGCACAGCAAGACGAGAAGATGTGCAATGTTACCTGAATCGGCGCGAAGAAGCGCAGTACCATTGCTCTTCCCACCTGTGGCAATTGGTGAGTCTCGCTCCTTTCCCTCCTTTCCTGTTGTATGATCCAAAACGATACCTTGTGGGCCAAGAAGAGGTGCACGAACGAAGAGATTCCAGCGATGTACTTCTTCATCTCCGCGGCTCTCTTGTCGGCGTTCTTCTCCTTGGGCTTGACGAACTTCTTGGCCGGTGGAAGGGGATAGGGCAGCTGATTGATCGTCTTCACCTGCAGCACCCACGGAGTTAGGCTTAGCTTCCAACGATACGAGCGAGCGGCGACGCGATCACGTACGTAGTGGTTTGTCCAGGCGTCGAACGCTTGGAACTGGCCGTACGGCCTTTTGATGACCCACTGAGCATTTCCCCACTTGACTTCAATCGTGCACAAGAAAAACCTGTACGCTAGCGGTCAGCGCATACTCGCGATCGGTGGTGAAGTGGCGATGGCACTAAGTACCGATCCACCTCAGACGTGAAGATGACCTGCGAGAGCAGAACGAAGGAGATGGTGGTGTTGATTCCCTCGAACGAGTTTTGTCTCTCGCCGCTGATCTCCTTCTCCTTGCTCGCCTCGACCGGCGGCAGCGGCTTCGGCGCCTGATGAGGAAACGGCGACGACCTGGCGTGCCCAGAGGGCAGAGTGGACGCTGCGAGGGACGGCTGGCTGGTGGCTACTGGCGGAGGCAAGGGCTTGGTTGGCATCTTCCTCGGCACCGATGTGCCCTGTCCGGGCACAACCGGCTTGTCGCGTGCGGGAGGCACGGCCGGTGGCGCTCGTCTCTGCGTAGAAAGGCTAGGCTCTACACGGAGGGAGAGAGTGGGTGTGAGCGGATTGAAATGCATCCCGGGTCTCACCGAGTCGAAGCGGCAACGCACCCGATTGGGCTAGTGAGCTGTAGGCTCCGTTGCTATGTGGCGCCGGAGGCAGGCGCTTCGGGGCTGGCGCTGCATCTGCTGCGCTCAGCGTAGTCTGAGAAGCGCCAGGAGAGTCGCGGACTGTCGGAGCGATAGCTGCACACCGAAACAGAGAATCAGACACACAGATTGCAGGCCGCAAGCCACCATTCGCAATGGCGCGAAAGGAGCGCACCCGCTGTGGGTCGAGGCGCGCCGGGCGCGGGTCTTTCCTCAGGCTTCGGCCTCGATTGCTCGGCATTCGGCAACACAAAGGCTGAAGTATAATGGGGATGAGTGGCCACGCACGCAAAGGCTAATAAGGCGATGCTCACGCAAACTCACCCTGTATGAGCTTGGAGGGCGTGGCCTGGTAAGTTGCTGTTGGTCGACCTGCTGCAACCACAAGAGCATTGGTCATTGTTATTTGGCATTGAGTTGCTGTGCCGTGTGTAGCTTGTCGTACACGAGGGCTCGGGTTGTCTGGCGTCGGGGCTCGGCTGCGGCCGAGAGTTAACCTCAGGGCGCCCTCCGGAGGGCCTCACAGGCGGAGCCCGCGCTGGCGCTGCGCTTGGAGTTGGCGCTGCACTTGGAGTCGGCGCAGTGCTGGAGACGGCCGGTGCTTCGACGTGCACGGTTGAAGTGGCAGCTGGAGCTGTGAGAGTCGAGGTTAGCCACTTGCGCGCACATCTGAATCGCATTCGCGGGTACCGGCTGACGGCTTCTTGGGCGGACAGGGCAGCGGCTTGGCCGCATACTCGGCCGGCACTTCGTCGCCCAGCAAGACCTCCTTGGACGGAGCCGACGCGCTCTTGTGGTCGTCCTGTGACACCGCGTCAATTCGCACACCGTCCATTGAAGGCAGAGGCGCGGTATGCGCCACCCATTGTGGGGAAGGTTTACCTCGGGCCCAGTCTCGGCCTCGGATGATATGGGCGTGGCATCGGCTGAACGCGGAGAAGGCGTAAGGGCGGGGGGAGACGAGAAGGTCGGGGGAGGTCGAGTGGGAGGGGCCGAGAAGGCGGGGGAGGATGCGGAGGAGGACAGATCGGGTCGCTTCGCTGGCGCGACGGGTTTGAGAGCAGAGGGCCGCTTCTCCGGCTTCGCTGCAGTGGCGGTAGAAGTAGTCGACGGGTTCGCAGACCGCGAAAGGCTGTGTTGGTTGAATGGGAGAGAGCTCGAGCGACGATGCGCGGAAGGTGAGCCTGGTACACGGGGGCTCGGGGCATTGCTTCCTCTGGTAGGTGGCTGCTTCTCGCTATATCCATGAACAATCCGTCAGTGCTGTGTTAGGAAGGACCATAAAAATAAACAATTGTTTTAATTGGATAAATAATAAAAGCAACTAAAAGCAAAGAACGAAAGCGAAGTCAAAAGAACGAAGACGACCTGGAAGGCTACCTCGCGTTTGTTGGTAGCGCTGGTGGATCGGAACGAGGGGACGGTGCGGTGGCAGCCACCTCAGGGCATGCAATAGACTCGTCCCTCGCTCCGCTGAAAGGAGATGAAGCGCGAGCTGCTTCATGTGGGCGCGTCTCCGCCGGATACTGCTGGGCCGGAAGCGCGGGTAGAGCCATGGCTGGCGGCGCGCTCGAATAAGTCTCCCGTGGGGTGTCAGCCACCTCCATGTACGTCAACTCGGTGCTGCTGCTGTAGACGCTCGCACGATGACGATCGTCATCCGTTGGCACAGAGAGGGACTGCGCGTATGGCGACGTTGAGTGGGCGGGCGAGGAAGATGGAGAGGGCGAGGTGCTGGCCGAGTGCGGGCGAGGCGGCACGGCCGGCTGGTGGAAAGGAGGGGCGGCGAAGGGCGGCGGCGTTGAAGTGGCCGAGGGCTGGGCTGGTAGCGTGGGGGGCGGGCCCCCCTCGAGCGCTCCCGGCGGCAGCCAGCCCTCGGGCTGCGAAGGAGGCGGGCAAGCGCTGTAGTCGTACGGCGACAAAGTCATGTTCGTGTTGGGCGGGGGAGGGCGAGGCGGGGCCTGCTGATAGGCCGGCGGTGCCACGGGTGAAGGGGAATAATAGGGAGCATGGGAAGGCTGTTGGGGAGGTTGCTGTTGTTGGTGTTGATAGGGCGACGACGGGGCGGGCGAGTGCTGGTGGTGGTGGGCGAGAGGGGAGCCGAGGGCGTAGGTGGGGCTGTACGGCGCGGGGTAGGGGGAATGTACGGCCCTGTAGGGCTGTGCGCCGCCGAGCGGCGGTGCGGGGCTGTAGGGGGAGGCAAAGGGGAGAGGGGGCGCGCCCACGCCTGGTCCTCCCGTTGAGTAATTCAACGCCGTTCGGTTGGGCAGGGGTGGTGCAGCCATCGAGGGGGCTAGGTGATTCGGGGTGCTTACCGTCCCGTGTGTATGTCACGCTCAGCGTGCTATCAGGATCACCGCCCAGGCTGCGTTGGCGGAGAGAAGAACGAAGGACAATTCAAATAATGGTGGATAGGGGCTTATTTTCTGAGGAATGCGGAAGGAATGTGCCCCTTGCGCCAAGAGGCAGTTTCGTGGTGATTTCGGCTGGAGGAGAAGACAATTGTCGTGTGGAGTTTCCGAGTAGACTGCGGAACCCCACTCTGTCTCATCGGCCATCAGTCCGCGGTGAGGCAAGCCGCAGAAGCACACGCGTCCGAGAAGAGAGGAGCGGTGACGTCCTTTCTCTTTTTCTTTTACTACCTAGAGCCAGCTATTCTCTGGTGCTTCCTTTTTCATTTGTTTTGACGCTGTACCTAAAGAACACAACAGACCAGTACAATACTTACAGTCACCTTTGCAACCAAGGATATCTCTTGAGGTACTCCTCTTCCCATTCTGGTTTTGTCTTCGGTCGAGCATAGACTACTCCCCATTTCCCCATCTACACACGCCCAGTAGACCACATGTGGTCGCCTGCACCTCACGAGTTTCGCTCTCCCCGCTCCCATCGTCTCCACCAGACGACCGGTCCCTTGATGGCGACGTCGGAAGCACACCGAGTACCCTCGTGGACCTCACCCAGTTCTGGAGACTGGGACGATGACAGCGCTTCCTCCTCTTCGGACGTGGTCCTCACACGCGCCGGAAGCGAGACCAATCTCGCCCTCCCCCGAACGTACTCCCTCCCTCCTCTTTCGTTCTTCTTCTTTCTCATCTTCTTGTCGCTTTCGTTCTTTTATCTCCGCACGCTCACTGTGCCCTGATTGGGGGACCAGCGCGAGTAGCGAGGACCTGGTGATCCGCCTGAAGAACCTGTCCAACTCCGACCCGAGGCGGAAGGAAATCATGACCCTCGCGTCTGAGTACAAAAAGGCCCAGCGATTCTACAAGGACCTGAAGAAGAGGGAGACCGAGATGGCAAAGGAGGTCGACCGCGTGCGGGACGAGCTGAGGGAGCGCACACAAAAGCTTCAGTCCAAGGAGGAAAAGGAGCGCAGGAGCGGCAAGGAATACAAGGGCCGCAAGAAGAAGGGCCTCGACAAGGCGCGACAGAAGTCGCGCGATCTGCAGCGCGTGTATGAGGACAGCACGCTCATGCTCAGGAGGCTGCAGGCCGAGGTCAAGGAGACCGGCATGCGGCTCAACGAGAAGGGCAACCAGGTATCCATAGATCAGCTGCCGCTCTCCCCGTTGCCTTGCGTAGCCTCTGACTCATCACCGTGTGCATCATCAGCTCAGAGAAGCCTGGCAGAGCAAGGGCAGGCCTGTCCCGCCCATTCCTCAGGCACACGGTGCGCCAAGCGCTCTGCCCACGGTACACATACCACACATTCCCCCCGAGCATGTCGGCCAGCTGACGCTCACAATTCATGCTAGCCTTCCCCGATCCACTCGTTCGAGAGCGGTGCCAGTAGTAGCGATCAAGAACTGGAGCGAGTGAGCCGCGAGCACGACGAAGTGTGGGAGAGGGAGCGCGAGGAGGCCCGCATCAACCGCATCGAGAAGGCGCGGGCCCGATTCCGGTCGGCGGTGACCAAGGAGGACGACGCCAACGCCGAGACCTTCCACCGCGAGGCCGTCCAGGCGCCCTTCCTCTCCTCCCCGCAGCTCACCGTGCCTGCCGAGACCGCGCAACCCGAGCCGGCCCCCGAAGGCCGCGCTCGATCGCGGTCCATCCTCGACATGCAGAAGCGCCTGGGCCTAATCCCGCCCTCGCCGATGGCCGCCGCCGCCTCCCCTCAGCGAGCAGCAGCCATTGGTCATGACGACGGCGACGAGGCGGAGCGAAGGAGGAAGGAGGAGATCCTCGCCCGACTCAAGGGGCAGGGCGTCTCCTTCATGCCGTTCAGCCTGCAGCGCGGGATGGAGGAGCGCGAGCAGAAGGAGAAGCGCGAGACCCCGATCGTGGCCCATCCGTCGCGAAGCTCGCCGGACGGCGCGGAGGGCGCGCCGACCCCGGGCCCGATCACGCGATCGTCGGCGTCGATGCAGACCGCAGACGGGCGGCTGACCTACCACCAGCGGCCCATGCAAGCCGGCAAGCGGCGGCCGTCGGCGCTGAGCCGCCGAGGCACGCGGCCCAACCACAACGTCACGGGGCTGGCCGAGCCCCCGCGGCAGCTGGAGCCGATAGCAGAGGAGGAGGAGGAGGAGGAGAAGGCAGCGGAGCCTAAGGTCATTATGACCGAGGAGCAGGTCGAACAGGAGGCCGAGAAGATGAGGGCCGACCTCAAGGAAGAGATGCGACAGAAGAGGGAGCGGCGGCTGAGCCGGGATCAGAACAGGGAGAAGCGGCTGGAGGTCGCTCAGGCAGCCTCCCCGGCCGAGTGCCTGCCCGTCGACGAAGAGGATAGGCCAACCAAGGAAGGCGGAGCGGTGGAGGACAAGGAAGCCGACGGGGAGGGCCGACGGGAGAAGCCGCAGCTGCGGCGCGCGGCCAGTTCGACGAGCCGCAGCGCCGAGCAGAGGGAGAAGAGAGCGCGGGCGCGAACGGCGCGTGAGAATGACCTGCGCGAGGAGAAGGAGATGGCGCTGCGCGAGCTGCAGACGCTGATCGAGGAGAACGACAAGCTGCTGCGCGAGATGGAGGAGAAGGAGCGCGAGCGGGATCGCGAGCGTCGCGCCGGCAAGGAGGTGGAGACCGCGCTCGCGCGTCGGCTGGAGAGCATGCGGCAGGAGACCGTCCAGCAGAGGGAGACGATCGAGAACCTACAGGGGGAGCTTCAGCGAATGCGAGAGCGTCTCGACACGGAGGGGGAGCAGAGTCGGAGCGCGGACGAGGAGCGTCAGCGCGAGCTGGTGGCCCTGCGGCAGGACAAGGCCCAGCTGCAGAGGGAGCTGTCCGACGTGCGCCAGGCGCTGGAGGACACGCGTGCCGAGCTCGACGCCATAAAGCGCCAAGTGGAGGCGCGCGAGCAGGAGTGGAGCCGCCTGAAGCTCGCAGGCGAGCAGGAGAGGGATCAGCAGGCGCAGGCCCAGGAGCAGGTGCAGCAGCTGATGGCCCAGATCGAGAGCCTGCGGGCGATGAAGGACGAGGCCGAGCTAGCCGTCGGCGAGGAGCGGCAGGCCAAGGCCGACGTCGAGCACCAGCTCGAGGGCGCGCGCATGGAGGCCGAGGAGAACAAGCGGCACGGCGAGCGCGAGGTGCGCGAGCGCGAGGATCGCCTCGCGCAGAAGGAGAAGGACTTTGAGGAGGTCAAGGCCAAGCTCAAGGAAAAGATCAGGGCTATGAAGGAGCTGCGCCAGGGCTACCTCGACGAGAAGCAGAGGTTTGAGGAGGAGCGGTCCCGCACGCTCGAGACCGTGGTCAGCGAGCAGGAGGACCTCTACGCCAAGGACAAGGAGATCGAGGAGCTGCGCGAGCAGCTCAAGAAGGAGTCGGAGGACCGGGAGCGCGCGCACGACGAGCTCGCGGCCGTGCGGCGCGACCGCGACGAGAAGGACTACCAGATGGGTCTGGTCGGGCTCAAGCTGCAGAAGGCCAAGAAGAGCAAGCACGCGCTCAAGCAGGAGCTGGCCCAGATCTCCGACGAGGCCCGCGCGGCGATGGAC
>JANDJZ010000228.1:0-76761 GCA_027943245.1 Acanthamoeba sp. SK_2022b
CGTGAGAGTGAATGGTGCCGTACCGGTGGGCACGTACTCGGAGGGAAACTCGTCCTTGCTGTATGTGGCCAGCAAGCAAGTCTTGCCTGTACCACATTACCATAACGGGGGATGACGTCATAAACAGGATTAAAGGGAGGATTGACAAATAATTGTTATTTATTTTATTGATTTAATAATAAATAAATGTAGATGTGTACGTGTAAAAAAGAAAGAAGAGAAAAAAGCGGCTACCACAGAACTTTTGGGGAAAGAGAGAAGGTACGAACCTACGGCACCGTCGCCCACGACCACGCACTTTGCAGATTGGGCTTGCATTTGAATCTGGGGCTGCGAATGGGAATCCTGGTACAGCTGAAGCCCACAAAGCACGGCCGACCAAGGGCTTGGACTGATATTATGGCGTGTGATACGTTGCACGGGCGGATGCACACCCAGACGGGCAGACGAGGTTCAACCTTCTCGGCCGTGTGTGCTATGGGCACCTTTTCGGGTCTTCCCTGTCGCGTGCGCCAACAAACCGGCGGGAAGCGGAAATGAATTGCTCTCAATTTCCTAAGTTTCAAACTTGTTTCGAAAATGTTTCGCAAATGGTTTCGTAAAATTAACAGATCATTGCCGTTGTTTCTGCCCAACAACAAAAAGAGCCGAGATTTGTAGATTAGAAGGACGAAGAGCAAGGGGGCGTTCGATTAGTGACAGAAACAGAAGATGGAGATGCCCAGCGACTTGGCGACGTGCATGGAGACAATCCCACCGGCCCTTGAAGAGCTGGCGAAGAGCCAGGGCACGGTCCAACAAATCGCCCTCTACTGCAAGGCCGCCTACCAGGAGGGCTCCGACGTCAACGCCGTCTTTGAACAGACCAAGAATTATATCAACGATGCTCTCCAAAATGTAGTCTATCATGTACACAACGTCGGCCTCCAGGTACCCCCCCCCCACACATCTAAATCTAATGCATTTGGATATTTAATCCCTCATTTCTTGCCTCTTTGTAGATCACCAACTTCTTGGAGGTTCAAATGAAGGAGATTGAGAAGATCGATCTTCAGGTTCGGCTGCTGAGCGAGGTACGCACGTGTCACTTCTATTCAACTTCTCTTCCTCTCCTTTTCTCTCCACCTCACTCCTCGGCACCCGGCGTGTTGCCTCTCTCGCCCGAACGCCGGCTGAGTGACCTCTGCTCACACATTTGGGTTCTTGTGTGATACCAACAGCGCATGCGGGCATGTCACGAGGCGTCGGGTGCGCCGGACAAGCAGCTCATGGAAGCGCATCACCCCTACACCAGCGCCCTCCCGGCCCGCAAGCTCGCCGGTACGCCTGCTTGACCTTTCTTCCGTGTCTGTATCGTGTGTGTGTATGTTACTTGCGTGTACGCCACTCCCCGTTCGGTGTTGATGACGGCCTGGTGACGTTTACGGTGGTGTCCCGCGCGTGTAACGGAGCAGGCCACGAGCTGCCCTGGTCGGCCCAGCCCCTCCAGCCGCTACCGCGCACCATCATCGACCTCAACGCCCTGGACGGCGTGGGCAACGGCGATTCGTCCATCACCTCGTCCCGCAGCGCCGCGTCCCCTCGCTCCCACCCCTCTGACTTTTCCTCACTCGGTTCGCGCTCGCTCTCTCCCCCAATCCCATCTCACTGCTGCGCCCTGACCTGTTCTCTCTCTCTCTGCTGCTGCTGGTTGTGTTGCGTGCGTTTGGGGGGGGGGGTAACAGCATCGGCTCACTCAAGCTACGCTGGTGGCCCGCCTCCGCCTCCGCCGGGCATGGGCAGCGTCGGGCTTCCGCCTCCGCCGCCCGACGCCGGCTTCGCGCCACCCCCTCCGCCCTACTAATCCCCTCCACGGCCGTGTGACGAAGAAGAAATAATGCAAAAAAATATCCGTAAATCTTTATTTCCATATTTCAGTTATCATCGTGCGGTCCAGGCGACCAATGGGCTTGGTTGGCTGCTGGTTTAAAATGGGTGCTAGGGGATGGTTAACGAGGTGTCGCCCGCAGCGAACAGCGCTGAGCCCGGCTCGGCGGAGCCCGAACTAGTACACATCAGCTCCGCCGAACCGTACACACCACGCAGGCGCACTAGAAGCAGCACCAGCAGGATGATTCACACCACCAACACACGAACGGTACGGGCGAGGAGCTACGGGTGGAGCAGCATCCGCGACCTCCTCCCCTTCGTGGCGGTGGTGTTGCTGCTGGCCTGCGCGCAGCTACCAGTGGGTCGGGGCCAGGCCTGCTCGACGAGCGGCGGCTCGGCCACCCTCGACTCGAATGCCCCAAGCGGGGCAACCCAAACGATGGCTCAGGGATTCCAAGTGAACGCCCACATCACCATCTCCGCCTTCGATGCTCTGCTCGTGTCAACCCTAGGTACCCCCCTCGAACCCGTTCTCCTCCTCCGCAACGCCGGTTCTCCTTTCTCGTCGCTTCTTGTCCGGCGCACGCCCTACCGTTGTCGTCGACGGTTTCCGCTTCGTCTCATTGGGTGAACCCTCCCGCTCACGATCGCGGTGTGTCGGAACAGGGGTGGCCTCGGTGGGATCGGCCCAGCTATACTACGACGCCAACGGCGTGCCGGGCGAGGCAGTGGGCTCGGGCAGCTTCAACGTGGCGGAGGTGAGCTTGGCCGAGGGCGACACGGGCGGGCAGACCTTCACCACCGACGCGTCGGAGGGGATCACCCTCGAGCCGGGCCTCTATTGGCTGGTCCTGGAGCTGCCAACCACGGTGGCATGGCCCTACGGCAGCTCGTCGGGCGCGGGGCGACGGTCGGCCTCCATTAACTTCGCGGGCCTCATGCGGCAGACCAGTGGCGGCAACTGGGCCGACGCCACGTTTGGCAACGAACCATCAGCCGTCGCCTACGTCTACTTCGAGGGCTGCATCGTTCCGTCGCCCTCTCCGTCGCCCTCGGCATCGCCCTCTCCGTCGTCCTCGCCTTCCGCCTCTCCCTCTCCCTCTCCCTCCCCGTCGCCCTCGCCATCGCCTTCGGAGTCGCCCTCCCCTTCGCCGTCGCCATCATCGTCACCTTCGCCTTCTGAGTCGCCGTCGCCATCATCGTCGCCCTCCCCTTCGGAGTCGCCTTCCCCTTCGCCGTCGCCATCGCCATCATCGTCGCCTTCGCCGTCGCCGTCGTCTTCTGAGTCACCTTCCCCTTCGCCGTCGCCATCGCCTTCGCCATCATCGTCGCCTTCGCCGTCTGAGTCGCCCTCCTCCTCGCCGTCGCCGTCGCCATCATCGTCGCCTTCGCCTTCGGAGTCGCCCTCCCCTTCGCCGTCGCCTTCGCCTTCAGAGTCGCCGTCTCCCTCGCCCTCTGCGTCGCCGTCGCCTTCGGCTTCGCCCTCGCCGTCCGCCTCGCCCTCGGCGTCGCCGTCGCCCTCTGGGTCCCCGTCGAATTCACCCTCGCCTTCTTCCTCTCCCTCCTCCTCCCCCTCGCCATCCGCCTCTCCCTCATCGTCGCCTTCTCCCTCTTCGTCGTCCTCGCCCTCTTCCTCGCCCTCCATGTCTCCCTCGTCGTCCGCCTCTCCCTCCGAGAGCCCTTCGCCCTCGCCCTCGCCGTCCAATTCCCCATCTCCCTCCGCCACCCCTTCGGCGTCGCCCTCGGCGTCGGCCACACCGTCCAACTCCCCTTCGCCGTCGGCCACTCCTTCGGCGTCGCCCTCGCCGTCGGTCACACCGTCCAACTCGCCGTCGCCGTCGGTGACCCCGTCCACCTCGGTGACGCCTTCGGTGACACCATCGATCTCGGTCACGCCTTCAGTAACGGCGTCGGTCTCGGCCTCGCCGTCCGTGACGCCCTCGCCGGCCTTCCTCCCGCTCGACGCCACAATCACCGCCAGCTTCGACGAGGGGAAGCCCAGCGTAACTATGGCCGCCAATGGTACGCTGACCGCCACTCCAAGTCCTCATCCGCACCCGGAATTCATTTTAATATTAATTTATCATTTTCGTAATTGTAATTCCAATTCCCATTAATTGACCAATGGCCGCATGTCTCCTGTGTTTCCAGGCTTTTCTCTTCTTGGGCTCGAGTTCGTTCGCATGTCTGCAGACAACGTGACCGTCGCCCTCGCAGGTAAACGCTCCGCCCACCCTCTCACTCACCCCCGAGTGCTCACCTCACCGGCCGGTGTGTCGCTTGTGTGGTACCAGATTACGACGTGAGCCAATCGCCGCAGACAGACTCCAACGGAAAGGACCTCACTCTGTACGGCTACGTGAGCGACGCCTCGAGTGCCAACTCCAGCCTCACGCAGGGCTTCACCTTCCACGACCTGGCGGCCACAGGCCAGTTCGAGGACGTGGTGTTCGCCATCGACCCCATGGACCTCAAGTGGACCGTCAACCTGACCAGGCCCAGCGCCACCGCCGACTCCGCGCCTGTCGGGCCGTTCGTGCTGCACTACCTGCTGCGAGGCACGGCCGACTCGCCCGAGCCGGTGCTGGGCAGCGTGGCCCTCCAGTCCAACACGCCCCAGGTGGGCATGTCGACCTACAGCGTGCCCGTGTCGACCTCGATCGTCAACGCGACCACCACCCGCACGGTCGTAGCCCTCCTCGAGTTCTTCGACCAGGCCAAGGTCGACGGCGAGTGGGTCGACGTCGCGCATTCGATCGTGCGCCAGTCGGCCGCGGGCTCGCGTCGGCCAGTCTATGCGGTGGAGATCCGCATGCCGGCCTTCAGGCAGTCCCTCCACTATGATCCGTCGCTCAGCTTCGGCGTCCTGCTGGGCGCCTCGAGCCACGGCTCAGGCGGTGGCAGCGGCGGGGACAACACGGCCCTGATCATCGCGGTAGCCGTGGCGATTCCGATCGCCGTGCTGCTGGTCCTCGCCGTCATCGCCGTCATTGTCGCCCTCACGTGGCATCGCAAACGCAAGGCCAAGCAGGAGAGCCGCAAGCGACGAAGCGTGATCAACTTCAACGATCTCTAAACTGTACATATAAAAGAAATCTACGTTATAAAACGACAAGATACATCCCAAAAGGTAACGCAAATGGGAAAAAAAAAAAAAAAAAACATGAAGGGAAAGATAACGGCATAATAAGAATAAAAGATGGAAGAGGATGTGGCAGACAAGGTGGTGAGCTTGTCTGCCAAGCGAAAGCGAGACGACGAGCTGCCGGAAGAGGAAGTGCAGGACCGGCAGGAGGCAAAGCCGAAGAAGAAGCTGACCAAGCGAGAACGCCGCGAGCAGCGCCGGAAGCACCAAACACAGCACACGGCCCGCCCCAACGATGCGGCTGCCCGTGCAGCCGAACCCGCAGAGGAGGAGCGAGATCAACCTCCCTACATTATCGACTCCGATAAAGGTACCGCTTTTTAAAATATAAATATAAATATAAAAATATTGCTATTTAATAAAATACACAAAAATGATTTGTCAAGGTCTGCGGAGGGTGGGGCTGTACCACTACGAGTTCAAGACGCACGCCAAGGGGCGGTGGGTGGGCCGCACCGTGCTCGACGTCTTTGCCAAGGAGTTCTCTGCCCACTCCCTGGCCTACTACGTGCGCCACTCCCCCCCCTCCTCCCATTGGCGCTTGCTTGTGGGCCTGACCTCCCCCCCCCCCGATATCGCCACTACGCGCAGCACGAGGCGCTCAAGGACGGCCGCATCAGGCTCAACGGGCGCGTCGTGGACGCGGAGGCGGTGGTGCGGGAGCACGACCTGCTGTCCCACCTCATCCACCGCCACGAGCCGCCCGTCACGTCGGCGCCCGTCAAGATCGTCCACCAGTCGGACGAGCTCGTGGTCATCGACAAGCCGGCCAGCATCCCCGTACCCCCCACTGCCCTCCCAGCTGACTCCCCACTCGACCCACGCCCATCATCGATTGCTGACGTGTCACTGGTGGCTTGGTTTGGTGGGGGGGAGAGACAGGTCCACCCGTGCGGGCGCTACCGACACAACACGATCGTCTTCCTGCTGGCCAGAGAGTATGGCCTGCCGGACCTCCACTGTGCGTCGCCATATGTGGGAGGAGAGGAGAGGAGAGGAGAGGAGAGGAGAGGAGAGGGGAGGAGAGGGGGGGGGGGCTGCCCATCGAATCGAGGAGGCGTAGGCGCTCTCACCCAACACGTGGCCGTGCGGTGGTTTGGGGGGGGGGGTGACGGTCAGCCGTGCATCGGCTGGACCGGCTGACGTCGGGCGTGCTGCTGCTCGCGCGATCCTCGAGCGTGGCGGCGAAGCTGATGCGACAGATCCAGAACTACGAGGTCAATAAGACCTACGTCGCCCGAGTGCGCGGTCGATTCCCCGAGTGCGACTCTCGCTCCACGCATGCTTCGCCGAGGCTGCGGCAGCCGAGCTCACCTCGACGCGCGTTCGTGTGTGTTGTGTGTTGTGTGGTGTATGGTGTGTGGTGTGTGGACAGGGGCAAGCTCACGGTGGATGAGCCGTTGACGGTGGTGAGCCATAAGACGGGACAGCGCAGGATTGCCGACGACGCCGACGCCGACGCCGAGGAGGCGTCCAGCGCGGCGAGCAGCACGGGTGACGCGGCGCCTCCGGGCCATAAGGTCAAGAGCGCCACGACCGTCTTCGAGCGGTTCAGGTACGACGAGGCGAGCGACACCTCGTTGGTCTGGTGCGTCCCCGAGACCGGCCGCACGCACCAGATCCGTGTCCACCTCCAGTCCCTCGGCCACCCCATCCCCAACGACCCCCTCTACGCCGGGTAACCCCCCCCCTCGCTCTCCTCTGGTCTCGCCTTCGCGCGCTGACGCCGTGGGTGGGGGGGACAGGGGGAGGGAGGAGGGGAGGCGGGAGGAGGGGGAGTGCGGGGAGTGCCACCAGCGGGGCGTGTTTGCGGACCCGGGCGAGGACGAGATGTGCATCTGGCTCCACGCCTACTCCTATGAATGCGTGGGCCACTGGGCCTACAAGACGGAACTGCCCTCGTGGGCACACATCTGATAAAGAAACACCACGTGATGACCCAGTTCAAGCATAGTGACCATTAAAGTGTGTGTGGCCAGTAGCATTTCAAGCTCCTGCCTGGCGGCAAAGAATGTTTATTCTGGAGTGGCAATAGAAAGAAGGGCCAGGTGAGCTGTCTGCGTAGAGAAAGAACGAAAGCTAAAGGAAAACGAAGGGAAGCCGTGTGTTCATGGAGGCCAACTTGATGGCCGCATGCGACAAGGCCTTGAGAGAGAGGAGAGATCGAGGTCAGGCCGAAGCGGGGAAGTAGCAGGCGGAGAAGGCCTTGCGGTCGATCAGCAGCAGCGAACCGCCGTTGGGATTCCACACTACGTCCCGCACCTGCAGCTTCGTGTCTGGAAACACACAACAAACTTAGTGGAGCCTCTCTCTCTCTCTCTCTCTCCACACACACACGCACACACACACACACACACACACACACACACACACACACACACACACACACACACACACACACACCACAACACACACACGTGAACGACTCACCTTGCGGCAGATCGCAAGAGAGACAAGACGAGGGCGACCAGAGGTAGACCACGCGGCTGGACGTGCAGAGCGCGAGGCGGGTCTGCGTCGGGTGCCACCGGGCGGACCTGATGGGCTGCTTCTGGACGAGCAGCGCTACCAGGGACATCTTCACGGCGTCCCACACCCACAGCATGTTGGGCACGCTATCTACGCACGCACACAAGCACACAAGCACACAAGCACACAAGCACACAAGCACACAAGCACACAAGCACACAAGCACACGCACACGCACACGCGCCGATGAGAACGTGTTGCGTCGTGTGAGCGGGTGACACGCGCGTACCGCTTCGGGAGAAGAAGTGGGAGCTGTCGTGGCTCCAGCTGAGCATGCCGATCCCCTGCTCGGGGTTGGCCTTGAGCGGATCGACCCGCACGCCCTTGAACTCCACCGGATCGTCGTTGACCCCGTCTGCTCTCGAAGCACGCAGAGGGAGCGGCCGATTAGTCATCATCATTAATTCATTTATGAAAATAAAATATAAATAATTAATAATTAAAAGGAAAAGAGTGATGACAGCGTACAGACGGTGCTCCGCGTTGCATGCCTGTCTTGCTCGAGGAGCTCTTCGCCTTCGTCGATCCATCGCCTGTCGACCTCGCGGAACACGGTCTGATAGGAAACACACACACACACACACACACACACACACACACACACACACACACACACACACACACACACACACATTCGTGACACGCCTGCTGCATGCGATGATGTCACAGCGTGTGTGTGGCTTGTACCGTTTCTTTGCTCCTGGTGGCTGCGGGAGTGTGCCTGCACTCCATCTCTACCTTCCACGTGCGCGAGTTGATCAGCCGCACCGTCTGATCGTAGCTCCCCACCGCTATGTACTGCGTGTCGGGCGACCTGCCAACAGTTCAAATAATAATAAGTGTATATAAAAATAATAAATTAAAATAAATACACACGAGGCACGAAACGTACCAGGAGACCGTCTTGACCGAAAGTTGGTCTTTGTAGGCAGAGAAGGACCGCTTCTGAGGTGCGGCCCCTGACGAAGCGGTGCTGCTGCTCGCGGAGAGAGGATAGAGCATCACCTTGTACTACACGCGCGCACACGTACACGCACGACCGCATGTCAGTTGCAAGAGGAAGGGATCGCTCGAGGAGGAAGGGAGGAGGAGGAGCATACCGGCATGTAGGACGCCTCCCACACGCAGATGGACCGGTCATCGGCCGACCACGCAAAGTCGCTCAGGTCCTGAGTCTCCACGGCAATCCTCTGCAACGCGTGGATACGTGCGTGCGTGCGTGTCAGGGAAAGAGCGTGCGTAAGGGCGGTCCAGATCGAGATGTGGTGGTACTACCTTGGCCAACACCCACTGCTTGACGCAGTCATAGATGGCGATGTAGTCCTTGCAGCCCTCGCGCTGGGCGACGGCCATGTACCGGCCGCGGTGGCTGAAGTGCAGGCCCCGCATGCCCGTGGCGTCGTCCTCCTGCCGCCTGGCGTCGGCCTCCTCCCTGCCCTCGTGCTCGGGCGTGTCCAGCACCGAGGCCCACGAGAACTTGGGGTGCTTCACGTGTTGGACTTCGCTGCCCGCCGCCAACGACCACACCAAGACGAACAGCTGACCGGCAAGCGCAGACGAAGTTGAAGCTCTCGATTAATAGAATGACCTGCGAGGAGAGATTGGGAGAGAGGGGGGCAACGTTGCGGACCTGATAGTCGCTCAGAATGATGAGATGTTTGGAATCGGGCGCCCAGCGCACGGCCGTGATGCCAGGCAGCAGGCTCTCCTCGTCGATGGTGGCGCGCCATTGCGTGTCGAGCAGCGAGAAGACCTCAATGGCGTTCTTGCTCAATGAAGGGCACATGAGGGACTGAGAGTCGGGCGCCCAATGCATCTCCTCGATGAGGTGCTGGCAGGCAAAGATGTGCAAAATTTCAAGATTCTCATCGCGCACGATGAGCTGATACTTGGAGGCTGAAGCCAAGTAACGGCCGTTTGGTGACCATTTGCAATGTAGGGCCGAGGTGTGGGCAAAGCACTTGCTGAATTCCAGATCCATCTCAATGTAAACGTTTCTCTTTGCTCTTTTTGCTGTAATTTTTGGCGGGAAACGGGCTACACACCGCACCAGAGGCAAGCCCAGCTGGAAAGAATGCCACCTGCGGCGACACCCACCAGGAAGCCAACCTTGTAGCAGGTCCTCCTTTGATCTTCGTTTGCGGGCATCTGGATGAGAAGTTGGCAAGATTAGCCTGACCAGGCAGTTACAAAGGGGAAACTGAACGTGCCATCTTTTCGATTTCTGTAGCCATCATGTAGATGGCGTGTTCGAATTCAGCCCTGGCCAAGTCGATTCCTTGGGAAGCGAGTTCAATCTCCGCCTTGGACTTCCACATTGAATCCAGGAGGGCAGCCAGTTCTGCATCCATCTCGACATCTTCGGGCACCAGCGACACCCAACACCAGAACGGCAAGTCCTAAACAGTTGAGCAAGCTCACACCGACGTGGTACCTTCAGGAGAGGTCGTACCATGCTGCTCATTAGACCCTGCGACGGCAACAGGAGGAGCTATGGGCAGTGAGAGCTTCATGACGTGCAAGAGTAGTAAGACATGAGCCAACACCGCCGCCTCCTCTACATGCTCACGAAGGCATTCTCCTTTCCTTTCTTGGAGCCTAAGCATACTTGGAAAGTTGCGCGTGGCACGCATACCACGCAAAAAGGTAACGTCGTTCACTCGGTAGTAGAATACACAAAAAGAGGGAGCGTCAGAGAATCCTGTTGCGATCAGGATGGACGAGAAGGCGAGACTGGTTGAGGATCTCGATGGTGATGCGGCACGGCCGAAGCACCCAGGGCTCGCCGTCGACGTGGGCCGGAAACTCCTTCTTGGTCACGATCTCCACACGCGTGCCCTGGGCCAGCTTGACCGCCTCGCTCACTCCTGTGATCGGGAAGGGACGCCACGGTCAACAAGGCGCAGATGTCTACAAAAAAGGCACCAATGGCGAGCAGGGGCGCCCTACCTGTCACGATGGCCCCCAGGTGAGCGACGCCGCGCATGCCCACTACCTCGAGCATGCCGTCGCCGACCGCGGGCGTGACGAAGCTGAAGGCCGACGCCCGCTTGTGCGCGATGTGATAGAGGTTGCTATGCAGCGAGTCGTCTCGCCCCTGCAGTCCACGCGCACATATGTGTGAGCTGCAGCGCCACGCACAAGTGTTCGAACACGCGTGCACGCACCCAGCACCGAGCGCCGCCGTAGGTCGTGATGTTCATGACGATGAGGCTCTTGATCTTCTTGTCGTTGATTCGGAGCACCTCCTCCTCTTCCCCGTGCCACACCTTGAGCTGAATGAAGTCCCTGAAGTTCTTGAAATGCTTCCGTTCGTTCTTGGCTGTCCGCGCCGACATCCCGTAGTACCAGCCCTATCGTTCATTGCGTGCGCGTGTTCCATGTGCGCGCGTCAGTGGGTGACTTGTAAGTAACGGCGCATGGGGGTAAGTGGGTCGAACCTTGTTCACAAGCACGTTGCGGAAGAGCTCCTTGTGATGCTCGCGCATGCGATGAAACCGAAGCACGATCTCGGCGTCGACCCCGATGGAGAAGTAGTTGTTCATGATGTACTCCATCTCGCCCGGCTCGGCTCGCATGCCCTCGCGCAGCATCTGCTCGTCTTGTCCGATCTCGGACCGATCGGCGGCGGCGCCGCGGCCGCCCCCTTCCTTCTTAGCTCGGCGCAGAGTGATCGCTTCGGACGCGTTCTCGCCTTCCCCCGCCTCCTCTTCGTAGACGTCGCCGTCCTCCGTTTCCTCTTCGCTGGGGGCCTCCACGTGCTCGAGCCCGCTTCGCTCTTCGTTCTTTGGGCCGGCAGCGTTGACGTGTGGCGGCAGCCCGTGTCCGTGAGATGCGTAGAGCGGGGGGGACGAGTCGTGCTCCTCTTCGTAGTCCTCACGACTGCCGTCCTTGTCCAGCTCCTTCTCCCTCTGCTCCGCTTCTTCTTCCAGCAACGTGACGGACAGCTGCCACCTGTACACACATGCCAGGCACACAGGCACTCAACGGACGATGAGCATCTGCTGCGACACGCGAGTGTATCGGCGGAGGAAACGCACCTGTCAAAGGGAGCGCAGGGCGCCCCGCTCATCTTGCGCATCACCTTGAGCAGCTTCTCGCAGCGCGTGAACGACGAGCCCCACCCACAGGCCCGCGACAGATCGTTTCCAGTGCCTGGAATGCGCGGAATGGTGAGCTAAGCGAGCCAATGGTGGGGAGAGTTGAGCGAGGGGGGGAGGAGCGAGACGGTACCGAGGGGGATGATCCCCATAGGTGGCTTTTGGGTGAGCGCGTGCTCGGCAGCGAGCTTGTCTAGAGCGGTGAGCACCCAATTGGCCGTGCCATCGCCGCCGCACACCACCAGCCGGTAGTGCGGAGTCTTCAGCCACCGCTGAAACCTGGAAGCCAATTCAACGAGCGTCAACTCCATCGAGACACACGCAGGGCTGATTGGTATGTGCGTGTGCGTTGAAAAGCTACCCGCGGTCAGGGCCTTTGTCGTCGATGAGGCTGTAGACCTGGTCCTGGGGCAGCAGTTCGAGGAATCGGTTCAAGACGCGCTGGCCCAGCTTGCCTCCGCTGTTGCGATTGACGAACACGATCCAGTCCTGGTCCTCGAGCCGCTCGGTCGCCGCGCTCTTCCCCACGTCGACACCGGGCACCGGATTCGAGCCCCACAGGTCGTCCGACGAGATCTCACCGCTTCGTCGCTTTCGTTCTTCTTTGCGTGTTCTTCGCTCTTTGACCTTTTGCTTGAGCAGCTTTTTGGTGGCCAGCACGGTCACGCCAAGCGAGTGCAGCATGTCGTGCCACTCTTCCTCTTCTTCCTCGTCTCCCTCGGTGTCAGTCCCGCTGGCCGCGCTGCCGAGACTGCCTCGGCGTCGCCGCAGTCCCAGCCTAAAGCCGCCGCTCCGCGTGCTGGCCTCGTTGCTGCTGACACTGTGGTCCTCTATGCTACTGTCGTCATCGTCCGTTGTGGTGCCGACACTAGCGACCAGCATGGCGCCGTCGGTGTTGCGTCGGCGCCTGCGCCCCTTTGTTCAGCACGAGGTTGCCGTCACTGGCGCGCCTGGCATCCGTCAGCCTGCCGCCGATCCGCTCCATATGTCGCCGCCACAGGCCGGCGTCATCCGCGATCGCCCCGCGCTCGCCGCTGTCATCGCTCTTCGTTCTTTGGAAAGCGCTCGATGCCGCTTCGTTTTTTCGCTCGGAAGCCGAGGAGCGGTCGATCATCGCGTCAGCGCTTCCACTGCGTTCCATACCCTTGCCTTCGCCGAACAGCGGGTCGACCTCACCTTCGCCCTCGGCTTCGGCTTGTTGGCGTCTTCCCGGCTGCGGGCTGAACAGGTGGACCACCTCTTCGCTCTCCGAGTCCCTGTCGCTCATCGTACCCAGTAGCGAGCGGTTGCTTCGCTTACGGGTCATCCACTTCTTGATGGTCACCGGCTCCACCACTGTCGTGTGGTCGTCGCTGCAGCCTCCCTCCGGCCCGAGCACGGGTATATTGATCTCGCCGTCGCTGTCCGCTGCCGACGACTGCTTCGCCTTCCCCCCTCCCTGATAGCGGTCGCTCTTCGCTCTTTGCAGCTTTACTTCGCTTTCGTTCTTCCAGGCCGCCGCTTCGCCCCGTGGTGAGAGCGGGCTCAGCTGCTCGCCCGGTGGGCCGAGTTGCGGCAGCGCGAGACGCTTTCTTGGGCCTGGACTCACCGGCCGCGGTCCAACACAGTTCCATCGTTGCAGCTTCTTCTCCAGCATCTTCATCTCCTCTTCTTCGCTCTTCCTGCTGCCTCCTTCCACTTCGCTGGTTACCGTAGAGGCGGGAGGGCCGCCAACTCGGGCAGCCTCGAGCTCGGCTGGGCTGGAGAGGCAGAGCGTTGGGACGGCCTTCATCATCATCAAAGATGAAGAATAAGATTGGGGGGTTGAGGATGAAGAGGAGGATGCGGCATTGTAGCGTTCCATGAAGCGAAGGAGGGCGTCCATCTTGCGGTTGATGTCGTTGTTGATTTCCCTCATCTCGGCTTCGTCCAGCTCCACATCATCGTCGGCACTGGCCAGGAGGAGGTCCTCCTGCATCCGTCGCAGCTTGGCCACCTCATCTTGCACTCGCCGCCAGTCGAGTGTTCGCTGCCGGCGGCCTTCCTCCTCGCCGTTCATTACGACACTGCCCAAATAGAACTTAAACTAAAAATAAATAAATATTTCCCACCGCGGTGTTCCGTCTCTCGGATATATAGATAAAAGAATAATAAAGAAAGAGACAGAACAACCCGACACCAACAGGTCCGTCTCCTTTTCGTCGGCTTGCTCCTCTATGAATGCACGTGAAAAGCGGACGGCGCGGCGGTCAAGATGAAAACAACCGACGCCGGAGCTCCAGCCCAAGAACTCTCCCCACTAAGGAGATAATTTTTCCGGCCAAGAACAAAAACGACGCAACAAACTTGTGTGTTACTTGTGTGTTTTGCTTCTTCTTATTCTTCTTTCGTGTTTATCAAAACGCGGCAAATGGCGGCCTTCCCCCTCCGCCCAAGGGCTCGCGTCCCTCTCTTTCGTTTTCTCACAAGAAGGTGAACGTCGTCGGTATTTAGATGATCTTGGGGAAGAGGTTCTGGTCGATGAAGTACTGGGCCTGCTCCCTGAGAAGCTCCTCGGTGACCTGAGGCACATCGTAGGTGAAGCTGCGCACACACAAGAAGAGGAGACAGCCCTGTCAGCGACACACAACCAAGCGGCGTGGAGCAGGAGTAAAGTATAAACTGGAGAGTGAACGTTACCCCGTCGACTCGATCTTGCTGCCATCAACGGAGAGAGAGTTATTGTACAGCAGCTCCTGATCCAGGTAGGGAGTCAGGGGCGTGTTGGTGATGTTGTGAGCCTGCATCGACGAGAAAGGGCAAACGTAGTGAGCGAGTGGCAACCACAGTGTGTCCCAGCTTGGGGCGGGGGGGAAGGGTAGCAGACCTTGCAGAGCTCGGACCAGGGCTTCAGGTGCTTGTCGTTGATTTCCTCGGTGACGTTCTTCATGTTAAGCTTGGCCATGTTGGACACGACGGAGCCCAGGAAGCCGGTCTTAATGTGGAAGAGCTTCTCCAGGAAGTCGTTGATGGTGCCCTGGCCTGGTAGGGCGCAGCAGCGTTAGCGCCGCCGGAGAATCCAGTGTCAGGAAAGAGGAGGTGGAAGTGGGTGTGAGGCGGCGCGCGTACTGGTGTCGCCCTTGTCGGCCAAGTTGAAGACGGAACCGACGGGGCACTTGGTGGCCACGTGCCACAGAGCCTTGCAGACGTCGTTCACGTGGACAGTGTTAAGCCTGAGGTCGGCGCCCCACAGGAACTTCATCTTCTCGTCGAGGTGCTTGTAGACGGCACCGCAGATGAGGCGAGGCGCTGTGTTACACGACGCATACGAATCGCAAGGAGTTAAAGGAGGAAGGGGAAGGTGTGACGAGTGCATGGGAAGTGCGTACAGATGCCGCTGACGTCGCCAGGGCCGTAGATGACGGCGGGGCGCACGATGCTCAGGTTGAGGCTGTGGCGCAAGAGAGAAGCAGGTTGGTGTCAGTGGACATTGACACTAAACACACAACACGGGTACATGGTGCGGCAGGTGCGCACCCAGCCATGCCCTGCAGCTCCTTCTCGGCCTCAAGGCTGAACTCGGCAATGCCGGTCCAGGGCTTCACAGATGATTCCTCCTTGCTGGCTTTCTAATGAATGGCAGTAGGAATTGAACAAATCAGACTTCGAGAAAAGACATAAATCGCTATTGCGCGAGGTTTGTTGTCTTCTCAAGATACTGAAGTAAGTGTTGCAAATTGATGCGAACCTTGCCGGCCTCGTAGATCTGCGCGGTGGAGACATCGACGAACCTCTCAACGCCCTGCTTGACAGCCTCGGCGGCAAGCTTCTTCTTAAGATCAAGGATCTTCTCCCTGTAGACCTGTGTCAAGGAAAGTCGACACATTCAGTACACAGCCCATAGACACATGTTCTCACAGCCCCGCACTTAACCTCAACAGGGGGTCTCAACGCAAAAAGCAAATGGCCTAATCGCGTACCTCCACAGTCTGGGAGTACTTGGTCTCGCAGGCCAAGTTGAAGACGTAGTTGAACTTGCTGCCCTCAACAGTGAAGCACTTGGCGATGGAGGCTGTAATGTGTGTGCAAGATGTGAGAAGTTGTCGTTGGTTGAGTACCGAGCGCCATAGATAAAATAGCTTATCGAAACAAAATCTGGTAAATGCGGTGAAGGGCAGACTTACCGGGGTTGGTCAAGTTGCCCTGCATGAACTCGACGCGCGAGTCATCGAAGGCGGCCTGGTGGACCTTGCCGAGGAAGGCCGTGGGGGGAAGGACCTTGTCGACAACGCGAATGTACGAGGCCAAGTTGTTGTCAACGAGGTACTTGACGAAGTTGCGACCAACGAAACCCACGCCGCCCAGAACCAACACCTTAGGCTTATCTTCCATCTCTATCTATTATAACACTCTCGCTACGCAGCTGTTGCTGAATGGATTCGAATGAAGAAGGGATTTGTGCTGCGACAACGACCGACACCTCATTTTGGGCGCGTCGACAAAATTTGCCGGTTCGCACAAGCCGGAAATTGCATCGGGCCTGATTGGCCCTTGGTAGTAGCGCCACCTTAACGGACAGCTAAATGTCGTAGTTGGACATGGTCACCTCGGCGTAGCCCCCCGACACCTGCAGGTGACACGCACGAAATAAAGCGATCCAGCCACGCGTATGTGAGATATAGTGCTGCAAAACCCAGCGTCGAAGGTTGCCGGTGGACACCGCACCAGCAGATGATCGTTGAACTTGAAGCTGTTGATGCCGTCGGTGGAGATGGCCGCTGGCGCTTCGATCGCGTAAGTGCGCGACCTCAACCAGTCTGTCCTTACCCACGTCATCGAGCTCACCTATGTCGTTCCGAACCGATCAGGCGCCAAAGCGACACTCGAACTACTACGCGCTTTGTGCGCGCGCGAGGTAGAGAATACCAGCATGTCGCGCATCGGGTCGTACTGGACGCACCACACCCGACCGTGACGGTTGCCCAGGTTCAGTGCGCGTAAGGAGGGAAAGTCGTAGAGGTGGACCTCGCCAGCATACGTTCCCAGGGCCTAGTTGCCGGCCCAACCGAGCAGATTTGAGTAGCGGCACACAAACACAAGGCCTTGCCCTTGCGCGACATCACAAGCACGGGCGCCGGTGGGTTGAAGGGAAGGAGGGGAGGGGCAGTACCACATAGGAGTCGACCAGATGAAGGCACGATACCGGCCCCTTGAACTCGAGCGTATGGTGAGCGATGCCTGTCCTACGGTCCCAGATCTTGAGCGTCTTATCGTAGGAACCGGATATGATGGTGTTGCCATCGTCCGACAGACTCAATCCACGCACGCTGTGTGCGCAATCGCGGGCACGCGCGTAAGCAACGAACGCGCGCACGCGGATAAAAGCAAACAGAGAAATGTCAAATGGGGGGGGGGGGCGATACCCGTCGGAATGCCGTCGCAAACGCTGTACGGGCTGCTTCGTTTCCACGTCCCAACCTGGCGCGGGAGAGGGTTGGATCAACTTAAGCTCTCACGCGAAGCGCAGAGGCGTTGCGCGCGCGTGTGTATGTGGCTTGTGATGCGCAGACGTCATACATATCACTGATCTGTCGGCACTGCATGAGGCCATGATCCCGTTTTTCGTTTGTAATCGCACGTTGAGCACCGCCCCGGTGTGCCCGAGGAGGGTCTGAGCGGGAAACGGAGCAGAGAGCGAGTCGTCAGCTGTCGCATGAAGAATAAATGGATTAAGCAGAGCAAACCACGTACGAGCGCTGTATCTTCAATTGTCGCCGATGACTCCGACGAATCGGCGATGTTCCACAAGCGAATGGCCATGTCATCTGCGCCGCTCTGGAGAAAGAGTAGAGAGGGATGTGTGAATCGCAAGGCGAGGGAGGCGCTGCGACCCACGCCAGGGCGAACGAGGCAGGCGGGGACGGCGCACGTACTGCGAGCCACTTGTTGTCCAGCTGAACGCAGTTGACCCACCTGTGATGTCCGTGCAGTATCCTCTCTTTGGAGGCACTGGTCTCTCCCCTCTCCATTGCCAAATCCCACACTATGTAGCACGAAAGAACCAAAAGTGAGAATAAACATAATAAGAATAATACAACAACGCGATTATCGCAAGAACAAGTGATTTAAAATAATAATAATAATAATAATCATGACTCGAAAAAAGCAAGCAAACAAACGAAGCCCCTAGATGCTTGGCGCCGTACGTCGCACGGTTCCGTCTTCGGAGGCAGAGGCCAGGTGCTGGTCGTTGAAGTCGACCATCATCACCTTGCCACTGAGCTCACAGTAACAGCATGATGGCACAGGCAAAGCCAGCAGTCAGCACTCCGAAGCCGAGGGGAGAAACTGGCCTCCCTATTGGAATCCCAAGGGTGGTGCGCACCATCTGATCTTGAGCACCGTTTGCTTCTTACGCTTGTTGACCCAGTTGGTCTCGATGTTGAGCACTCGCCTGAAACGAGCCTTCCAAGTCGCTAAAGAACGCAAACACACGCGCATATGGGGGAATGGCGTTTGGTCAATGGATCGCGCAAGCGAGTGGCGTCTCACGGAAGGCAAGCGAGCGGGAGTGAATAAACGCACGGGTGCCGGGACCCTCAGATGCGTTTGAGGGCAGACGCCACCTGCGCTGAAAGGCACCGCGCCAGGGCGCGTTGGAGTTGGCGAGGTGATACCAGTCCCTGGGACCCAGCGAAGTGACGTTAGCGCGCGTGGCAGTTCAGTGTGGTGACGTCACGGACAAAGGTGCAGCGTTGCCGGCGCAACCATAGAGTAAATGCTGCAGCTGATTTAGTGTTCCGAACGACGTGAAAACAAAAATGTTGCAAAGCTGAGCCCTGATTAATTGATTTTATTTTATGGGCTAAGAAATGGGAAGGGGCATACCAGCAAACGAGGCTTACGATGTGGCATAGGGCAATGTGGTCGAGGTGGGAGAACACCTGTTGCCACAGCTCGGCGGGCATTTCCACGCCGCCGCACACCACTGAGCCCCTCCGTTCCTCCACCTTAATCAATCCTTCCTCCTCCGCGCCCTCCACCTCCGCCTCCTGCATTTTTCTCTCCCATTCATCATTTTCACGCTCCATTTGGGCCCACAAGGCGTACATAAACCACAGGTCGAACGATTTGGAGAGAATTAACAAAAAGATTCGCCGCTACGCGCCCATTTTATTTGTTTTGTTGTTGCAGTGGATACACGTTTTAGCTCTGTGGTCGCTGGCCATTGGTCCCCACGCAGACAAGAAAAGGAGAATATCTAGGGCTTCAGTGTTGCTGGCATCTTTCCTCCAGTTCAGTGTGCAAATTTTTGATGGTTTTCCTGCGCGCACCTTTAGTGTCTCTGAACCAGCCAACCACAGCCGAGTTGCTTACACATTGGCTCGTTGGTTTCTCATCATATTCCTATAACTGCCTGAGAATATCTACGCCACGTGTTTGTTCACAAAACCAAAAGGAAATGGATAATATATAAATTTTCATTTGTGCTCTTTTTCCTGCCGCCATGATCGTGCTTGTGGACCTTGACTCCCTGTGCCAATTCGAGGCAGGCATTCTCCGCCACTTCACTCCGCCCTCCGCACCACCAGCTTGTACGTGCACGAGACAACAAACTCGTGGTGGACCGTTTTTCTTTCTTGTTCTGCGGCGGTAGGAGCAAGCGACCTAACCATGGAGGGGCAGGGAGGGCCGGCGGTGTCGGGGACGGCCACGCGTCAACTGTGGTGGAGCGCAGCACCGAGTATCCCTTCCTGCCGCTGCACTGGTTTTGCAACACTCAGTGCAAAAAGCAGCTCCGAGCCACCTACTCCGGGGTGCAGTCCTCTCCACCACAAACAACATCCGTGCACCAGCGCTCACAAGCAACGGGTCGTGAGTGGCAGGAGGGCTTCTTTCGAGATTTGCCTCCGCGTGATGGCGCGTTGGCCGCGCTCCACAGCATGTTGGCCTTCGGGCTCGACGTCCGCATCGTCATCTCTTCGACTGCAGGTGTGAAACCCCCTCTGCACTATTGTGAACCAAGAGAGCTAGCTAATGTGGAACACGGCCTCGTGCGTTGGTTGCTGTGGTTGTTGTCACAGGAAACATCAGCGTGGTCGGCGACCAAATGCAGTGGGTCGACTCCAAGCTGGGGCGCAACTGGACGGACCGTGTCATCGTCTCCAAGGTCCCCCTCCAGCTCTGTTCAGTGCGCGTGCATGGGTGCGTTTGTGTGTGATGTTGAGACGCGGTGCACTGCGGAGAACAGGACAAGACCCTGCTGCGCGGCGACTTCCTGATCGACACCTATCCGGTGCCCGAGCTCCAGGTCGAGAAGCCTTCACAGCCCTCTGATCTCCAGTGGGTGATGTATCTTGGCTCACCCGTGCGCGACGTGCGCCGGCAGGTGGTGAAGCTGTTCCCTTCGATCGGCGACAAGCGAAGCGGACCGACGCCGACAGCCGTTCCAACTCCGTCATGGCAGCACATTGTGTTCGACGAGGTCAGTTGGAGGCTCACACTCACTCTACCTCTCTCTCTCTCTCTCTCTCTCACACACACACACACACACACACACACACACACACACACACACACACACACACACACACACACACACACACACAAACACAAACACCGGGCATCAACATTCACAGCTCCATCACATGGCTGATGCTTGCTCTTCGTGCTGCAGCCGTACAATACATCGACTGGCGAGCAGAAGAAGCGAATGCGCGCGTGGAAGAATTGGAAGGAGGTCTTGGAGCTCGGCCGCGTCATCGACTTTGAGAACGACGAAGGCTCGTTCTCGATCGACACCACCGCCATCCCATTCTTCAGGTACCTCTCCACCGCCATCTCTCCCTCTCTCTCCCAAATCGCCGTGGACAGGCAACGAATGACGGTCGGCGGCACGCACCGCAGGCACGGCTCGGAGAACTCGCTGGACGAGGACACACTGTACCTGTTCCCTTCGCTGCCGGACGCCAAAGCCTGCGAACGCTTCATCGCGGGCTCGGCCGACGATAGAAACGTCTTCACCGTGACCGAGTCCCCTTGGGCGACGGACCCTGCCAGGTCGATGGTGGTCAAGGACTGCGACCAGGGCTACCCCGATGAGATCAACAACGCGCTACTCGGTGCGGCCGCGCTCGCCCGCTCGCCCAGAGCTTTGTCGCCTAACGAATGGGCGCGGCTTCGGGTGCGTGTGTTCGGGACAGCAACCTATCACCTGCACGCACAGGAGCACCCGCTACCGCTTGCCGGTCCGGTCACTCGCGTCATCAGTACGAAGCTCATCGGCGCCACACGTTGGATGTGCGTGCCCCCCCCCGGAAACTGAACGCCATGAGCCGACGTGGCACAGACACAAGGCGATCGACAAAGCACCGGCCAACCAACTGCTTCGTAACGCAGATTGTTGAAGCTGATCCGGATGCCACACTACCGGAACAAGATCAAGCGATGTGTCAGGATCTACGACTTCAACGTGTTGCGGAGCACGCTCGCCGAGGTCGACTTCACGACGACCCAGGGTGAGTTCCCCGTGTTGGACGTCGACGATGAACAGTCGTCGTCGCCGCCGAGGCCTGAAGACGAGGCCCGGCGGAAAAGGGCAACACCTACACCGGAGAAGCGAAAGGAGAGGCTGACGATCGACGACTACAAGTACATCGCCTTCCAGCTCGGCCAGACGTTGACGCTGCTCCGCGGCCAGGACCTCTACACCAAGACCAGCGTCGCGCGGGCGCTGCCGTCGCTCGGGCCCTTCCTCCGGCGCGAGCGCGACGTGATCCTGCGCAGCCTCCACGTGCTCAACGAGGTGCGCGACGAGCTGCTGCGCGAGCTGCGCGGCGTGCGTGTGGTGACGCTGGGCGAGCTGAACCTCTTTTGCCTCGCCGACGACAACGATCACCACCCGAGAGCGCCGGAGACCCCCGCGCCCAACCAGCTGGTCAACCAGTGTCGCGGCACGGTGGTGGACGCCCTGCGCGGGCGCGTCGTGTGCCTCCCGCTCACCCACTTCATGAACCACGGGTACAGCTCCGTGAATCAGCGCTTGACTGCCTTGACTCGCTGATCACCGCCGGTGGGGGCAGGGCGTGCTGGCCGACCGACGATGAGCTGCACGATCGGCTTCTGCGCGAATGGACCGAAGCCCGGTTCGCGAACCGGGTCACCCAGCTCGTCTCCCTGTGCGTCCACAACGACCGGCCCCTGTTCGTCGGCGAGAAGGTGCCGCCCCTCGATGAACGCGCACGCGACCTCGGCTGAGCGCTTGGGATGACCCCTTTTGGTCTATCTGCGGCGCTAGGGGTTCGACGGCCCCGACGTGGAGCTGGTGCGGTCGCTGGTGATCGAGCGGTTCGGCGAGGGGGAGCGCTTCGCTCGGGTGTTGGACCTGGCGCAGTACTGGTACACGTTCCTCGGCGGACAGGTGGGCGCTCCGCCGCAGGGGGAAGAGGGCGCCGCTAGGTGGCAGCTCTGCCTTGTGGCCGTTCGGCATCGCTATGCCCTCGCTCTCCAGTCTCCCGAGCAGCTCGCTGCCACCGCGCGGGCCTTGGGGTTGCTCTCTCCTCACTACCCCATGACCACAGCTGCTTGTTGAGCCCTTGGATGACGCACGTGAATAAAAACCCTCTGGGGCTGTAGCTTATCGATGTGGCTGTGCCACCCAGCTGCACTTGATGCAGTGTGGTGCTGCGGTGGAGTTCGTGCCCGCAGCCAGGGTTGGCTCGGCAGAATTTCCGTAAAATACGCCGATGTCGGCCACCGAGGCAAGGCACCGCAGATTTCGTAGGGGAGGGCTCGGAACGGCTGCTGCGAGCCAGGCCTGGGTCGGCACAGCAGAGTTCGCGGGCCGATTGCTGCTTGTTTTCTCGTTCTTCTTCGGGGTTGGTGTATAATCTCCAAAGCCAGGTGTTATACGCGGACTGATTGGAGCATTTCAGTTTGCCAGGTGCCTGTACTGCAGGCCTTCTCCGCAACAGCGCGGCCCAAGAAACAAAGCACCTCTTACAGCGCCCAATCACCCTCACAACCAAATCGCTCTCCACACCACCGAAACGCAGCAGTCATTGTCAGCCACGAAGCCAAAACGCCAGAAGAACGAAAGCGAAGCAGTAACGAAAGCGACACGGACAGAATATGAAAACGGTCAGGAAGCTAATAGATGGCTTCAAATCCGTACGTATTCACTTGTGATGCTCGCAATGTTATGTGTAAGCGTGTTCTCAAGTTCAGGTGTATAGAACAAACCCGACAAGGTGGACGTGCGCACAGCCACCACCATGTTTCACGCTCTGCCCACCGAACTTTGGCTCCACCTCTGCTCCTTCCTCGACGTGCGTGATTTCCTGAGTCTGTGCTCCACCAGCCGCGACATGCACGCTGCAGGTCAGGACGAGTGGGTTTGGCGCACATTCCTTCTTCGTGACTGTCCATCGGTTGCGTATGTTCCCGTCCTTCTCTGGACCTTTTGTTCTTTTCTTCACATTGCCTCCCCTGACCAACAATGTTGGTCGACGCCCACAGCTCACATCAACTGGTCCCAATGATCATCGACAATATCTTTGGGAAACACAACGTAAGAGACCTCTTCGGCCGATCGTGGATGTGGATCTATCGCAGCAAGATGGTAAATTGTCCATGTCTCACGTCCACGTCCCGAACTCATACGGCGTGTCTCGTGCGTTCGGATCAGATTGACATCCACCAGGACAAGGGAGACATGATTGGTCGAAAGTTCGTAGTGGGACATCGCACCACAAAAGGAGGGCGCTATGAAGGTACCACCTCCCGCCAAGTTGTATCGGCGGCACTCACGATGCGCCAAAAAAAAGGTGAGTGGAAGCTGGGGAAGCTGGACGGCGTGGGCACGCTGATGAACTCTACCGGCGACATGGTCTACATAGGCAACTTCAAACAAAGCGAAGGTAAGATGGCCGCACATAGCTTCGAGCTCATCTCCGAATTACTAACCGGATGGCGCGTCAGTGCACGGGAAGGGCGTGTGTCTATTTAGTGATGGAACTCGGTATGAGGGCGAGTGGCGAGGCAGCGAGGCGCACGGCAAGGGAGTGTGCTGGTACCTCGATGGTAAGCGCTACCATGGCAAGTGGAAGCAGGGGAAGCGATGCGGTATGTGCCACGCAAGTTCTCTTCTGCTACAAAGCCGCTGACGCTCGACTATTTTTTTCTGTTCGTGGCAAAGGCAAGGGGACCTTCTATTGGAGCAACGGCAGCTACTACTCGGGCAAGTGGCGGGATGACAAGCCCGTGGGCCATGGTGTCCATTGGTGCGCCGCCACCAAGTCCAAGTCCAAGCGCCTTTGGAGCAACGAATTTCTCTGTTGCTGTGCCACGGCTACGCTGACCCCGATGAAGGAGACCACCACGGGTACCCTCCCACTCGCTCGTTGCTGTACCGCTCTGTTAGTGGCTCACACAAGCGCGGCTGTAGTGGCGGGCAGGGACACGAGCGTGGGCAACCCATATCAGGTGTCCAAGTCCGGCCTCTTCGTGTGAAGCGCTTGCCCGACCAAACCTCGCGGACTGGAGAGATCTCCAGCTGAACACACTCCTCCACCCTTTTGTACTCTTTTCTTGGCACCAATTCCTCATCACCTTCACGGCAGAACATCTTCTCGCCCGGGCCTTTGGTCGGGTGTGGTGGAGCCCGATAGCGCGGACCTAAGATAGTTACCCCTCGTTCGATTTGGTCTGAGAAAGAGAAACTGCAC
Source organism: Acanthamoeba sp. SK_2022b (assembly GCA_027943245.1). NCBI lineage: Eukaryota > Discosea > Longamoebia > Acanthamoebidae > Acanthamoeba > Acanthamoeba sp. SK_2022b. The sequence continues at coordinate 24,327 of JANDJZ010000228.1, forward strand.
GACAATGACCCGAAGACGCACGAGTTCCTCCAATGGCGTAACGTCTGATCCCGATACAATGACCTTTATATCCTGGATTCAACAGTTTGGTCCTTGTGGCACCTGCCCTCTGCACACTCGCTCCGGGTGTAAGTAGTACTGTCGCGGCGCTCGCTCACTCTCCCCTAGCCACACCACTGCCCTCGGCTCTCTTTTCCTCTTCACCAAGGGTTTCGAGACATGTTGTTCAAGCGTAAGCTCTCACTCGCGCTGTTCGCGCTGGTGCTCTTACTGGTCGTGCTAGTTCCCGTCAATTCGGGAGCGGCCGAGGACACCCCCGACCTCGACGACTACGACTACAGCTACGCGCCCAACTCCTATAAGTGGGGGCAGCGAGACCACGAAGCCGACCACACGGATGACGACCACGACCACGACCACGACCACGACCATGACCACGACCACGACCACGACCACGGGAACGGGACCGAGCACCACCACGAAGAGGAGGCGCTTCATGAAATCTTTGCTATGTTCGACCAGGACAACGACACCCTCTTGAGCGAAAGAGAGTTTGAACTTCTCCACGCCACGATGTTCCCCGACTTCGGTGCGACCTCATTCCGCGATTGAATAAGTTCTGCCCATTGGACTATTTTCAGTGGCATCTAATTTAGTTATCATTGTGGGCTTCTGTACAGAGCACGACCATGACCATGACCACGACCACGACCACGACCACGACCATGACCATGACCACGACCACGGGGACGCTCACTCAGATGACGAGGAAGATCACGACCACGCCCACAACAAGCGCCACCGCATCGGTGCCATGATCAGGCGACAAACTTCGGCGTCATCCAGCGGTAACTCCGGCGGCTCGTTGGCCGTTACTATCCTTGGCGAAGACCCTTTCGAGCGCGTGCTCGGGGGGGTGGGTGGGGAGGGGAGCTGGGGGGCGGACTCCAGCAATACGGGGGGACGTGTGTGGACGAACAAGCGCGAGCTCACAGAGGCTGAGTTTGATCTGTATTGCCTCTCCCCCGAGGCTCTCTTCGTCATTTACGACGCCGACGCTGTACGTCTGACTCCACGGTGGGGGCTTGGGCTCGTCCGGGCAGGCTAACAGTCGCTTTGCCTTGTTCATCATAGGACGGGTTCTTGAGCGAGGAGGAATTTGTCACGATGGCGCCCGCGCTGGTGTTGATGGTGTTGAAGGGCTGCAATGAGGCGCATGACCACGCGAGCGAGGTACTCTTCACTCCAGACATTTTGAGTCGCCGCAAAGGAGCGCTCCAACCGTTGTCTTCGACGCAGGAATGTGTACCGCCGGAGGAGTGGAAGTCGTGGTTGGCTGGACTGGGCTCCGTCGCCTTGATCTGGTGCCTCTAGCTGTCCCAGTTTGTGCGTCGCGTGGGCTCACTTGTCCTTACCCTCTTGCGCTCAGCCTTGTGTCTCTCATCGGCATTGCCATCATCCCCTTCACCGTGAGCCAGAAGCACAGGGTCATGAGGGAGGTACGCTTCTCTCCACTCACTATCCACCGGTGTACTTCTCACTCTCTGACTTACACTTGCCAGATCCATTCGCTGGTGGTGATGCTCATGATCTCGTTCGCCGTTGGCGCTCTCATCGGAGATGCCGGTACCGCCCACTCACAGGCAACGCTCTCAACGAATGTAAATGAACAGTTATCTCAACCCTCACTGTCACACTTATGCAGTGCTGCACTTGCTACCGGAGGTGCTTGAAGTCCACAGCCACTCTGGTGGACACGACGAACACGCACACGACGACCATGCGGAGGAGGACGACCACGACGTGCGTTCAGCTCGCCTCTACTTCGTGTCTCACTGTCTCACCGTTCGCACATTATCAGGACAAGAGCTATCTCGAGCCGTTGGCCCTCGTGCTGGTGGGCGTCTTCTTTTTCTTCTTCATCGAGAAAGTCTTGCTGCTCATTCTCGGCAAGGAGAGTGCGTTTGTCCCCGTCCAAATCACCCATCAACCGACTTTTGGCTGATGTGTTGTTGTGGTGGGTTGAACAGTACAACACGGGCACGGGCTGCACCATGATAACAGCAGCGAAGATGAGATGGAGATGGATGACCAGAAGGAGAAGCCCAAGGACGCCGAGAACGGCGACTCCGAGGAGAGCGACGACGACTTCCGCAAGAGAGCCGGATTCCAGGGTCGGCTCCGCCGCTTCGGCTCCAACCAGGTCCAACTCATGAAGACCGTCAAGACCTACGGCTGGCTCAACCTCATCTCCGATGGTTCGTACCCGTGTGTTGCTACTGTGGGCGTGCGTGAATGAGTGCGTGCATATGTGTTGTGTGTGTGTGTGTGTGTGTGTGTGTGTGTGTGTGTGTGTGTGTGTGTGTGTGTGTGTGTGTTTCGTTGTGCGCATGCGGTAGATGTGATGAATGCACACTAAATCGCATGTGTGCAGTATTCCACAATTTCGTGGACGGTCTGGCGATCGGGTCGGCGTACACCCAGAGCCTGAGCATGGGCCTGAGCACGAGTCTCGCGGTGGCGTTCCACGAGATCCCGCAGGAGCTGGGCGACTACGGCGTGCTCATCAAGGCCGGCTTCACCAAGTCGTGGGCGCTGATCTTCAACTTCATCACCGCCTGCACGGCCTTCCTGGGCGTCATCATCGGTCTCGGCGTGGGCGGTCAGGTGAACGACGCCAACAAGTGGATCCTGGGATTCACGGCCGGTGGCTTCTTCTACATCGCCCTCGCCGACCTCTTGCCGGAGCTCAACTCTCACGTACCGCCCCTCTACTCTCTGTGTGGCTCGTGTGACAGCTTGACTGATCCACTTCCGTCTACTCTCGCTCTCGCCCTTGTTCTTGCCCGGCGTGCTGCAGCCGCGCAAGGGGTGGATGGGCTTGCTCGACGTCGGGGTCCAGTTCTTTGGCGTGCTGCTGGGCTTCGGCGTCATGGCCATCATCGCCGTGACAGAGTCCGAAAGCGATTGCTAAGTTGTCTTATTGGGCTTAACAGAGAGCTCATGCGGTGGCCACCTGCCAGTTCTTCCGCGTTCCTGCACCACACCAACATAAATTAAAAAAAATTAAAATTAAAATAAAATATCAACACAAATTGTGACTAAGAACGTATTTACCGTCGGTGGACGGTAGGTCAGGTGCAGGGCCAATGGCAGATACTGCTGGCCTCGACGACGGGTGGAAGTTGGGGCCGTGGTGGTGGACCATGGCCTGCCTCCGCTTGCGCAGGTAATCCGCCGTGTTGCGGTAGGCAGCCACGGCGCGCACCCACCGGTCGTCAAGGGCCAACCGCCGCAGGAATGTGCTCGTCAGCCGCAGCCGCACGAGCGTGAGCGCGTCCACGAAGCCGAGTATCGTCATCCATACCTCCTCGGGCAGGTCCTCCATCATGGTCTATGCTTCTCTGGCCGACTTGCCGCCACAATAAAATATGTTTTAATTTCACGTGGTATTCTTGCTTTCACCCAAAACGTCGGACCGCGAGAGGCCCGTGCTACCACAAGAAGAGGTAGACGTAGAGGAGACAGAGGAGGCCGAACACGTTGAGGGCGAGATAGATGTCGAAGGCAAGCATGGTCTTGTTGAAGGCGTTGAAGGAGTAATGGTTGGGCAGCCACGTGCGCTCGATGTTCTTGATCGCTTCCTCGCGCACCTTGCCTCCCTCCTCCACCCTGTAGATGTGCGCGCTCCACGGCGCGCTGATGATCGTCCACCACCTGCGTGTGCCCCCCCCCCGCGTGTGCATGCATGCGCGAGTGTCACCAATGTGCCCGCGGCAGTGTGTGTGTGTGTGTGCGCGCGCGCGCGTGCGTGTGCGTGCGTGCGTGCGTGCGTGCGTGCGTGCGTATGTGTGGTGTCCCTGGCTTACCGGAAGGGATTGCGGAAGAACCAACGGACGAGGTTGGGCTTAGCCCCGAAGTAGGCGGCGATCTCGTCCGAGTACTCCCAGTGGTTGACCAGCTGCGGCAGATGGTGGTCGTCGGCGGGGAAGACGCGCCTGTGCCTCTCTTTGTCGGCCTCCATCTCCGCCAGCATGGTGGGCGTGGAGGGCAGCGACACCTGGCCCGTGTATACCTTTGTCGCCCAGCGCGCCTGCAGCTCTCCCAATGCCGGAATCGAACCTGATCGTACACCAACACATGAGTGCTTGTGTGTGTGTGTGTGTGTGTGTGTGTGTGTGTGTGTGTGTGTGTGTGTGTGTGTGTGTGTGTGTGTGTGTGTGTGTGTGTGTGTGTGCTCACAGTCAAGATACCAATCATGGGCCTGGCGGTGCCGATGTAGCACAGCGTGGGGTCGTTGGGGTCGAAGACCAGCTTGTAGGCGTTGTAGCGGAAGTTGTGGCCGGGGAGAAGGAAGGGCAGGTTCGAGAGGTAGCCCGTGGCGAAGATGATGAGGTCGACGTCCTCCGGCTTGGGCTCGTCGGTGAACCACACCCGCTTGCCCTCGATCTTGGCGATGCCGCGACGCGGCACCACCTTGCCCAACGCGGCCTTGTCGACAACGTCGCGGCTCTTGTTGAGAAAGCCGTGGAAGTAGGCGCACGACGGCTGCCACTGCTGGATGCCGCTGCCTCCCTTGCCCCACATCATCTCGATGATCGAATATCGCCCTGTTTAAAAATCAATAAATAAAGACGAAATAAAATAAAATATAATATAATATAATATAATAAAATAAAATAAGGTGATTTATCTTTATCAATATGATTCATAAAAATTTGGGCAGCAGACCGTACCGATCCAGACGAGCCAACTCTGGTAGTCGGAGAAGCCCAGCAGGCGCTGATGCTTGGTGAAGACCATGTCGGCCGGCTGCTCGGCGCCGACGGTACGGTCCTGGAACCACGTGCCTGACCTGTTCCGCTGCGTCAGCGAGCAAGGCGCGTGCGCGCATGCGTTGAATAGAACCCGATACCTGATGGCGAGGATGGTGCGTGAGGCCTTCTCGCACACTTCGGTGGCCACATCGCTGGCGCTTTCACCACCGCCCACAATGAGCACAGTCTTGCCCTTCATCGCCTTCGTCGGGTACTTGTACTGATGGCTGTGCATCATCTCGCCTTCACGCAACAGAGCGTGAGCCAAGCGGGGGGAGCAGTGCGATCGGAAAGAGAGCACGGTTGGTACCGGTGAAGTGGACAAAGGGCTCCTCGAGATGGGTCTCACGGGGCACCTGGTGCTGTCCCGAGCAGCAGACCAGGATGTCGAAGTGGTGCACCTCCCGCTCGGCCTTGCCGCCCTTCTCCTCCTCCTGGTTGGGCATGACGACGACCTTCCACTGCTGGCCGTCCTTGGTCTTGCGGGCCTTGTGGACCTTGTGCCGCAGCTTGATGTAGGGATACAGGTCAAAGTGCTTCGCGTAGTCCTGGCGATGTGTTCGCTTCAGCACACAACAACCCCACAACAACCGTACGCAATACAGGACCGGTGGTGCACCTGGAGAAAGCTGAGAACTTCGGTGTGGGCGGGGAAGTGGCCCAACTCGTCGGCCATGGGGAAGTCGCTGGCGTGAAGGTATGACTTTGAGGCCGTCGTCCTCGTGTTCTTGAAGCAGCCGCCTGTCCACATAAACACACAACATGCGGGTCAACACTAGTAAGCGTCGCTCCGGAGAGCTCTTTGCGGAGGGGGGTACCTGGCTTGTCTTCAGTGTAGACCCACACGCCGCCAACGGAATTGGTCTGCTCGAAGAGGACCACGTCGTCGAGCCCCTCCTCGACGAACCACTTGAGCGCGTAGAGGCCGCTCCATCCGCCGCCCACGATGCAGACACGAGGCTTGCGCGTGAGCAACTTTGCAATCTCCGGGTGCGTGGGTGTCTGCATCTTCTGGTGATCTTGGCGGCCAATTCAAGCACTCTCGAATCTGTCGTTAATCCGAGCTAGGATGCTGACACGACACCACGTCAGCTCCGCGGTCAATTTGCGGCTTTTTGTTTCAGAGCACACAATGGAGCAAGAAGGGGCTCCTCTGCCACGACCTACCTCGGTAAACGATATCTTCTCCTGTGCAGCATGCTCTGCAATGCTATGTGGACCTCATGGAAACACACTGACGGTCAATGAGCGTGCTCCAGGACGCGTCCTTTGAAGTCCGTCGACATGCGGTCGGCGAGCTGGACAGCAGCCTAGTGGGACACACCGTGCTCGTGCGGGCACGCATACACCACTTGCGCTCCAGTGGTAGGTTCTACCTCTATCCCGTTCATCCATTGCTTTTGCTCATAGAGCAATGTCGCAGGCAACAACCTAGTGTTCCTGGTGCTGCGGGAGGGCACACGCACCATTCAGGCGGTGCTGGTCCGCCGCAACATCTCCGTAGAGACCATCAGACTTGTACGAAAGTAACAGCCCTCTCCGCTCCCGTGGCACCCAATGCATTCTCGAGGTGGCCCATTCGCACAGTCTCACCGTCTTGCGCAGAACGGGCCAGGAGTCGCTGGTCGAAGTGGAGGGCAAAGTGGTAGAAGGCCAGATCAAGTCGTGCACGCAGACCGACGTGGAGATAGACGTGCTTCGAATCGTGATCATCAGCCAGCCCGTCCAGCGCCTGCCCTTCACCATTAGCGATGCCTCGCACCCGTACAGCGATGCGATGGCCTGGGAAACGCAGGCTGAGCTCATCGAAGCTCGGGTCGCCGCCGCGGAGGACGCGCTCGACCAGTCTCGCAGTACGCCTTGCCGCTTTGTCCGAGAGGTTCATGAACATAGACTCAACGCGAGCCCTTGCCCTGAAACGTCGCAGAGGCGGAATCGCACAATCTAGCCGATGTTCAGGAACGCCTGGAACGCCTCCATCTCGAGCGCCAGCGCTTGGCCACAACCGTTATCCTCTCCAACAACGTGCGATTTGACAACCGTGTGCTCGACCTCAGGGTGAGTAGGGGCTCTCGCGTCGTGGTGGCGGTGACTGGCGTCCCACTAAGCGCAGTAAAACCGTGTGATGACAGACGCCAGCCAAGCACGCCCTGTTCAAGATCAACTCGGGCGTGTGCCAGCTGTTTCGAGAGTTTCTCCTCGAAAAAGGCTTCATCGAGGTTCACACTCCCAAGATACGTTCGGCTACCCAGGCCACTGGCTTCCAAGACCAGTTCAAGCTGCGCTACTTTGACAGTGCGTGTCCCTTGCGCACTTTATCTCCCTCTGCCCCCCCTCCCGTGCGCTCGAAAATCGACCCGGCGTGTGCGCACTTGGGCAGGAGAGGCGGTTCTGGCCAGCTCGCCTCTCCACTTGCAGAGCGCGGTCTGCGCCGACTTGGAGCGCGTGTTTGAGATCGGTCCGGTATTCCGTGCACACGCGGCCACAACCCACCGCCACCTGACCGAGTACACTCGCCTCGGTATCGAGATGGCCCTCTCTGAACATTACCATGAAGTGACGTGCCCCTCTTCAACCGCCAAACCATCACCTGCTCTGATACGTCGCCCTCACACCACACTCATCCAAAGCTGCTGGATTTGGTGGACGAGCTGTTCGTGTGGATCTTGGACGGGCTCAGCTCGCGCCACGCCGACGACGTGGCGGCGGTCCGACTCCAGTACCCGACCGAGGACGTCTCCTACGCGCGCCCCTCGCTTCGTCTCACCTATGGCGAGGCTGTCGCCCTGCTCAACGCCGACACCAACAACCCCTACCCCTTCAACCTGGCCCAATTCGACGATTTGAGCGTCGTCGACGAGCGGCGCCTGATGAAGCTGGTGAAGCGGAAGTACGGCGTCGATTTCTTCATCGTCGACCAGTACCCGAGCTCCTGCACGCCCTTTTACAACACGCCCTGTCCTCGCGAACCCGTACGAAACCCTTTGGACTCGCGACAGGTCTGCCGGCGGCCGCTGCTCATTTTAAGACTCTCCCGCGTGATTGGACAGCGATTGGCGAATGCCTTTCGGGCTTACCTGCGCAGCGACCAAGTGTGCTCGGGAGCGCAACGCGTGCACGACGTGCAGGTGCTGGCTCGGCGCGCCCAGCAGTGCGGTGCCAGCCCTTCCTCCACGCAGGTAAGCGAGCTCCTCTCTGAGCGCGCGTCTTGCTTACCCTGACTGACCGCGGTGCTCAGGCTCTGGCGGAGGTCCTACAGTTCGGTGCGCCGCCTCACGGAGGCTGTGGTATCGGCCTCGAGCGCCTGTTGATGGCCCACCTCGGCCTTCACAACGTTCGACACGCCTCCCTCTTTCCTCGCGGCCCCGAGCGAATGAAGCCATGAGTTCACATGTACATGCACATTCCATTCATTCTCCCAAACGCACGCACAATAGGTAGTGTTTCTACGGTTGTGTGAGGAGGAAGGGAGATGCGTTGCCGTCGACCAACATGTGCTCGCCATAGGGGTCGTCCACACACGACACCGTCGCGGCGTCCCCCAGCCCAGCCGATCCGGCTGTGAGGTAGTCGTCGACGTCCAGTTCCACACGACCGCCGTCGCCGTCGGTCGTTGCCACCTCCAATGCGGGATTCGGCGACTCGACCTCGCGCGGGTCGATCAGGCGCCAGCTCTGGGCTGCTGAGACGCCGTATCGAGCCTGGACGCCACTCGCGGCCATTGCACGGAGTCAGCCAAAGCCCGCGCAGTGGGCGGTGGGGCGAGATATGGGCGGCACCTTGCCGCGGTTGTCGAAGAAGAACTGGAGGACGAACGAGGCCCGGAGGGTGAAGCCGTTCGTGCTTCGGATGATGGGCTCGGCGGAGAGGAACTCGCTCACGTACATCGGCGGCCTGCATCGGGCAGGACGATGTCTTGCGTAAGTTCACGCTCTCGCATGGTGCGCGCGTGTGCGATGTGTGTGAGGTGAGCGCTCACTTTTCCTCGGCGAGCACGCGTGTGGCCTCGTGGCAGTCTCCGCTCTCGGCCCACAGTTGCATGAGGGGATAGCCGACCAGCTCGCTCTGTCGCGTGTGCCCCCCCCAAAACCAAATCACGCATCAGCAATCTCTCGCCGCTTGGAAGACGGGACTGTGTGTGTGTGTGTGTGTGTGTGTGTGTGTGTGTGTGTGTGTGTGTGTGTGTGTGTGTGTGTGTGTGTGTGTGTGGGCGCCGATCACCTGTGGAATGCCGACGAGTTGAGAGAAGGCCAGATTGGCGTATGTGAGCACGGGCGGGTTCAGGTCGATGATCCTGAACGCCAGGAACGGCAGCCTGCCGTAGTGTGCCGTGTACACCATGTGTTGTGTTGTGTTGTGTTGTGTTGTGTTGTGTTGTGTTGTGTTGTGTTGTGTTGTGTTGTGTGTGTCAGTGTGTGCGTGTGCGTGCGTGCGTTAGCCACATGTGGCAGGCTCGAGCGCGCGGGTGTCGTGAGCGGTACCGTAGGTCTTGTACGACAAAGTCGCGTGGAGAAAAGACGTAGCTCGAGAGGAATGGGATGTGCTGGTGAACGTGCTGCATGATGGCGAGCGGAGACGCGTACAGCGCCGAGTAGCTCGACACCGGCAACGGCGAATGCGGCGACAGCGACGCCTCTGGCGGTGACGACATGTACGAATTCGACGAAGACGAAGAGGGTGAGGTCGCCTTCATGCTCGCCGACGTGGCGCTGATCCTTGGCTGGACGGCGAGGCGCGCCTTGTCCTCCACCTCGCGCTCGAGCGCGTGCCGGAGCTGCTTGGCCTCGGCCCGCTGGTGTTTGAGCTTGGCCTTGGTCTTCCTGAGCTTGGCCCGCAGCTTCTCGTTCTCATGGCGCGTGCACTGCAGCTCCTCCGACACCATGTCCAGAGCGCTCCTGAGCAGCGCGTTGGCCGAAGGCTCGGCTTGTGACGGCGATGGCGACGGGTGGTGCGCGAGCGGCGTGCGCGGGGAGATGGCGAGGAAGGGCAGCGAATCGAGGCCCGCATGCACTGGGAGCTTCTGGCCCGCGTCGGCAAGGACAACGCCGTTGCCGGTAGCAGTGGCAGTGGTGGAGAGCGGCTGCTGGGGCTGGGAACGCAACTGACTCTGTTGGCGCGACTTGTCCTTGGGCGCCTTGGGCGCCTTGGGGTCGGCAGCGTCGCTTCGTCGCGGTCGGCCGCGCTTGCGTAGTGGCACGTCCGCGCACAGGTGGGCCCGCCCGGCCTTCTCACATCGGTCACAGGGCCTCTTCCTGTAATTGATTATTATTATTATTATTTGATTTTATAATCAAATAAAACGTAAATAAGCGCAAAGGAGGTGTACGTCTCGCACAGTGCGTGTGCACGACGACAGAAGTTGCAGGCCAGGCCGACCCCAGGTCGAGCCTCCGCGGGCTCGCCTTCCCCATTGACCACAGCGTCGCCAGGTCTGTGTATTCGCTCCATGCGTTGTGTTGGGCTATGCTGTTCTTGTTCCCACCAGCGACGATTGTCCAGCCCAACCTTGAACCTGCTCGCTAATCTCAAGAATGGCCACCCAAACTTACGGCGAAATTTTATAAATTCCGCAACCGCTGGATTTTGTTCATGTCGGCGCTTCGGTCTTGTGCTTCACTCCTCGAGGGGCGCCGTAGCCTCGGCCTGTTGTCGCAGTTGCTGCTGTTGCATGTCCTGGAACCAGGCCTGATCCTTCACGAACGCAAAGTCGGCCAACTGCGATTCCTTTGCCTTCATTCAAATGACAACACGTTGGAGCCAGTCAGTCAAGAAGTGCAGCCAATGGATGCTCATCCCGCCTCGCGAGACTACCCCGCGTACCTTGGTAAGGTATCGCTTGGACGCGCATTTGGCCATCCATTCCCGACATTCCTCCACCTCGTTTGCCGCTGATTGTTGCCATTGACAAAGCTGTCAGTGTGTCCATCGAGGAGAAGGCAAGCGCGATCAAGTGGTGAAGAGGAAGAGAGGGGAGGGAGAAAAGGGGGGGAGCTAGAACCAGCACAGAGACGAGCCATGCAGAAGTAGGTCCACAGGTCCTCCTGCGCTATTCCGTACTCGAGCTTGGCCTTCCCCGTCGCCAGCAACCGCCAGTAGTCGCCCTCGGCCTGCGCGGCGTCGGCCTCCTTTTGCTTCACCTCTTGCTCGAGGGCTTTCCTCTTGTCCTGCGTGGCTTCATCGTCGCCCTCGCTATCGACACACGACACACGGAGACAGGTGAGGTCACTGTGCGGCTGTGCTGCGTGGGGAGGAGAGAGCCTGAGCGCAACCAGCTGAGGATCTGCTCTCGACACCGGTCGATGTCTGCGCGCAGGGCTTGCCCGCGGGCGTGGCACGTGCGTGCTCGCAGGCAGTAGAGCATCGCCCAGTTGCACAGCGTTAGGCAATCGAGATCGTCCAGCCCGAACGACAGCTGCGCGTCGTTCCAACCAAGCCAAAGCCAAGGTCAAACGGTTGGCCGCACAACACAAGGCTCCACCATCGAGAGAAGGGGGGGCACCTTGTACTTGATGTGGGCCAGCTTGAAGAGCCTGTCCCTTTCAGGCCCGTCTTCTATCTCTGCTTTCTCGCGAAGAGCGTCTGCACGTACATAACAGAGAGTGTGCGCATCGGATTGGCCTCGAGAACTGCGCGCGGGCTCCGGGGGTGGGGAGAACAAGAAGCAAGCCACATACCGGCCCAGTTGCTGAGCACGACGGAGTCGCAGTGCAGCGCGTTGCATTCCTCGTACTTCATGAAGCACTCGTCGAAGAGTCGCCTGGCCTCCTATGTATTCATACAACAATGATTTAAACATTTAATTTAGTATTTAAATTCCAATTTAGAAATTTGCGCTGAGGGGATGGGGAGGGCGCACGGCGTGGTTGTTGATGCGGACGTTGAAGTTGGCATGCTCGCGTATGGCGTAGGCCCAGTTCTCGAGGAGGAGGTAGTCTGGCCGCTTACGTCCGTACAACATCACCGCTTCCTGTCACGCCCGTGCTTGTGAGAGTGAGATCAACGCTTGAGCGCTGGGATCGGAGGCGGGACATGGCGACCTGGTACTTGTCGTAGGCCAGTTGGAAGAGCCGGCCAGTCTGCTCCTCTCCGCCCACTCCGCTGTTGGCGAAGTCTCGTATGACGCCTGCACGAGGCTGCCCGTTAAAATCGCCGCACGAAAAAATATAATAAAACAATAAATAAAATAATTAAAAAAAATATTCTTCGCATTGATGCACAACGCACCAGCCCAAGCGCACAGGGTGCCGCTCTTGTCCCGGACCGAAAGGGCGGTGGCCGAAAAGCACTTCTCGAACGCCTCGCACGCCCCCTCGTACCACTCACGCAAGTCTGTGCATGCGTTGCGTTGCGTGCGTGCGCGAGTTGTGTGATGTCACGCCATCTCTGTTGCGTCTCCCCTCCATCAGACGTGATGCGGGTGTACCAGCAGGCTTGTGCGGGAAGTGGCGTTGGTAGATGGTGAACTCGTGCGTGACGTCGCCCAGCGCAAAGTAGATCTCGAACTGCTCCTTGGGCGCCTGCGCCACGACTCGAATCGTCAGCCAGGTGCACATGGGGGAGTGGCGCGCACGTCGGCTACGCATTGGTGCGCGGGAGAGCGGAGGTCGGCCGCGTACGGGTCCGTAGGAGAGGGCGGAGAGGTATTCCTCGCGGCAGATGAGGTACAGCAGACGCATCTCCATGGTGTCTCTGTCCTCCTTCAGCTGCACCGGGTCGTCCTCATCCTACACGCACACAGCACACAGCACACAGCACACAACACACAACACACAACACACAACACACTATCAGTGATGCCTTGGCCGATGGGGGGACACTGGCGAGCCACGGTACCGTGGTGACCTTGGGTAGCTTTTGGCGGAGGCGTTCGCCCCACACCCAGTAGGTGCTCATGTTCCGCTTCCCGCGGCTGCTGCATACGTCGTCCTGCGACGGCTCCGCCTCTCCGCCATTGCTGCCATGAACGCCGTGGTCGGCATCGGCGTCGGCGTCGGCGTCGACGCCGCTGGCGCTCGTGCTAGTGCTGGTGCTGGTGCCGCCAGTCTCTGCGGCCATCATGGCCTGGCTCAAGAGCAGCAGGAGAGGCTCCGATGCGGAGTTGAGTGAGCGCAGCGCGGCGTGTAGCGGCGTCGACGAAGGTGAGGCGGGAGCCGATGCCGGGGACGACGCTGTATCCTCATCCACGTCCTCCTCGTCTTCTTCGTCATGGGGGTGGAGGTGGAGAGGAAGGGCATGAGCATCACCATGCTCGTGGTCGCGATCGTGGTCGCCTTTAGGCTGACGGAAGTGGGCGCGTTCGGTTTGGAGGCGCAGACGGAAGAGCTGCTTCCACGACACGATGCCCCTCACCTTGGGCAGCGGCCGGCGCTCCCACGCCAGCCCGTTGGGTGCCTCACTTCCCTCTTTGAACCACTCCCGCGCGTACAATCGCCGCCACTGCCTAAAAAACAAGAAAAAATGATACCGTGTTACAAAATATTTAAAATAAACAAGAGAACAATTAAATTATTCGAAAGAAGAACATTAAAAACATAAAAAATATAAAAATTAGGAGAAGAAAGGAGGGGTGGGCAGAGGGGCAGGCGCACAGGTCGTCGTCGGCGAGGGCGCGAAAGGGACGAGAGACGAGACAGAGCGAGACACGATCCCGTGCATCGAGGAAGGACAGCACGTGTATCGTCAGCTCCAACGGCAGAGGTTCACCGCCCACCTCAAGTCTGGGGAGATAGTCCATCACCGCTCCCTCATCACCAGAGCGTTGCGCAGATCCTTCCGTCTCTTCGCAATCCATCGCTTCTCCTTTAAAAAAATAGACATAAAATATTTTTTCTTTGTCATGGTTTCCTGAAGAAGAAAAAAATGATGGCACAAACATGGCGGTGAGCAGAAGGCGCCAGGCATTGCAAGTGCAAGCGAAAAAACAAAATAACGCTTTTCTTTGATCAAGCTATTGCTATCTTGTTCTCTTTTATCTGTGTACCAAAGTACAGCCCTATACAAACCAGATCAACTCACTACCACAGGAGACGTGTGAACAGCTGGGCATCCCACAAGGGAGTTCAAGGAACTTGTTGCCTACTCCGGCCAAGCACAACCACCACCAGAACAGCCTGCCCACCCTGTTGTTATCATCACAATGTGCTGACCTCTACACCATCAGGTCTGGACCGTTGTCTCTGTCCTTGTTAATTTCAGCACGTCTCTCACTTTTGGAGTGAATAAATGGTCACCTTCAGTTACAACCCACATCAAGTGTTTCACGTGACACCGCGGCTCTCGTCTGGCTTGGTACCTTTCCTCGTATCTGTCCAGTGTCTCCGTCCAGGAGTCCAGGTTATAAATGGCACTTGCTTTAAAGAACGTGGCTTTACTTGACAAGACACTAAGCGTGGTCTTGCCAGGACGTGGCAAAGGGAGGAGTAAAGGAGAACTCCCCACCGAGCGACGGTGAGTCCAGAGATATCGGGTGATACGATTCCTGATGGTGGGCCGGGTAGTGGTGTGTTGGTGGCGCGTTGGCCGATGTGTGCGGGTGGGGCGCAGCGTGCTGGATTGGAGCCTCCCCGCTGTTGGAGTTCCATGCCTCCGGAGCGTACAGGAGGTCCAGGCTGTTCGATCGATTGTTGGCCGACGACGACGACGACGACGACGTTGTAGAGGGAGAGGAAGACGAGGCATCGGCCGGAGAGGAAGAGGGAGGAGGCAAGAACTCGCACAGCGGTACCCAGGGCTCCAGCACCTCGCCCTCTCGGAAGTTGTCTTCGCGCCAATCGGAATGGGTGGCCAGCCCATACTTGACCTGTCATACATGGTGAGCGTCAGAAGTGAGCAGCAGGCCTTCTCTCTCTCTCTCTCTCTCTGAGAACGAACACACGAAAGACCGGGCGGGGGGCACGTGCATGTCCCAGCGCATCGTAAAAGAGTTGCAATCTCTGGTGCGTGCGCAACAGGCGCCCGTCCTTGCACATGTAGAGCGGCGTCATGAAGAGCACCGAGCTGGCCGACATTGGCTTCCTGTGTGCGCAGAACCCAGCCACCATTGAGTAAATTCAAATAAATAAGACATATTTACAATGTGGTGCCCCTGGGCAAGGCGATAGGACGGCGCGTACTGGTTGAAACACAGGAAAGCAAACTGTTGGATCAATCTACGGTTGGTCACACAGAAGCGTTCTACGCTCGATCCCACCACCTCGCTCTGCTCGACGTCCGCCGTTTCCGTCAGCAGCAGACTGGGCCAACAACAGTCGAGGCTAGAGCAAGTCAACGTACGCGAGTGTAGCCGAGCATGTGGGCGAACGTTGCATTGGCGTAGAGCACGACCGGCGCTGTTCGTTCGTACACCGACTGGAACACGACCGCCCAGATCGGTTGGCTGACAGGCCGCGCCGGTAAGTCGACAAACACGGGACACGTGCGGGGAGGAATGGGCGTGGGGCAGTCACCTGAGGTCGCGTATGACGAACGAGTGCTGCGAGATGTCGTACTGGGCGAGGAACGGCATGAAGCGGGTGGCCTCCTCCACGAGCGACCGCGAGTGCATGGGCACCAGCGGCAGCGCCACCAGTGTCGAGTAGTCGTAGTCCGGCTGACTCGTGCCGCTGCTGCTGCTGCCGTCGCCGCCTCTCTGCTCCGCCACCGCGCCGGCGTGTTCCTGCTGGCGCTGGTGCTGTTGCACATCCTCCCCGTCATGCGCGAGGCGTTGGCGCTTGTGGGGCAGCGGCGCCGTCCTCTCCCACTCGTAGTACTCATGTTGGCTGCCGCTGCCGCTGCCGCTGATGCCGCTGCCCATGTTGTTGCGGTAGTGGTTCTGGTGCTGCTGTTGCTGTTGTTGCTGCTGCTGCTGATGCTGCTGGAGTTGTGCGAAGGCGAGGGACGAGCGGAGATCGGCCTGAATCTGCCTGGTCTTCATCTCCTTCATCTTGAGGGCCACCTTGTGCATCTTGGCCTTGAGCCTGTCGTTGTCGCGGCGTATCTCCCGCATCTCCCCGGCCATCATCTCCACCATGCTCGTGAGCAGGTTGACCTTGCTCAGCACCTCCCGCCCCGTCAGGTCGCTGTCGTTGTCGTCGCCACTGCTGTTCGTGCTCTGCTCCACCTCGTCATCGCCTCCCGTGTGTACCGCTGCCAGCTTTGGCTCCCTGTATCCGCTCCGAGTCGTTGCAGTGGACCGCGTCGACGTCGACGACGTCGTGGTCGCTTGTGGTGTGGGCAGGATGGGCCTGCTGTAGGCTTCGGCTGGCATCCATGGCTCTACACGCGCACGATGCGCCATTGGGAGGCCAGTTTCGGCTGGAGCAGGAGCACGGACAGGGACAGGGACAGGGACAGAGCCAGTCTTACGTTGTTTGGGCCTGGGCTTGGGCTTGGGTTTTGGTGTGGCGTCGACTGCGCCGGTGTCCCGCTGTGGCAAAGCTGTGTCTTGGTCCCTGCGCGGGCGGCCGCGCTTGCGTAGTGGCACATCCGAGCAAAGGTGGGCCCGCCCCGTCTTCTGGCACCTCTTGCAAGGCCTCTGCCTGCACCCGGGCAAAGAATCGATTCATTAAATCGGTGTGGAGGGGGGGGGGCTAAATGGAAATGACAAATGCGCATACGCTTCGCAGGCAGTGTGAGAGAGTCGGCAGAAGTTGCATGCCAGTCCTATGACCGGCCCCACAGAGTTGCCTGAGTTTGGCTTCCCCTCGACCAACGGCTCCATCTTGTTGGATTGAGAAATTTATCACAAACGTTTTCACTCCTCGTTAATAACACGGCCACAAAGCTCTCACCAGGAGGGCAAGTGGTTGGTGGAGAGCAGGGCTTCGAGCTCGGGCGTCTGCGGCGCCCCGTGAGTGGCCAGGCTGTCATCGCCGCCATTGCTGTTGCTGTGGATGTCGTTGCCCAGATGATGCCCAAGTGACGAGGACGACAACGATGACGGCCTCACCGCAGAAGAGGAGAACGGTGGATGTGAGGAGGAAGATGAGGTGGAAACTGGCATGACCGACGGCGAAGATGATGAGGATGAAGATGAGAAGGAAGACGGTGAAGGATTGGAGGAGTTCCTGAGGTGCGCCGTCGTCTCGTCGAAAGAGTGGGAGCGGCTGCTGGGCGGCCGCGCGTCCTCGATCTGAGGCGACAGCACCTTGACCAGCGGCACCCAGTGGTCGAACCCGTAGGTCTCGCCCTCCTCCAGCCACCCCTCCTCCCAGTCGAGTATGCACATGACCGAATAGCGCGTCTACACGCGGGCAATGCCACACACGCACGCGTTCAGTTGCATAGAGGCGGCGAGTTGGGAAGCAGGACGGTCGCGCGTACGTTGCCCTGCTGGTCGTAGAAGAACTGGACGTTTTCGTTCACTCGAAGAAGCGAGCCGTCCTTGCACCGGATGAGCGTGCGCACGCGGTACATGTCACTCACGGTCATCGGCGGACTGGGGTAACGGCCGACAACGATAGCGCGCGCGCACGCACGCAACACAGGTTGAGTTGCAGTGAAACAAACCCGTACACGCGGTCTTGCAATTTGCACCCGGGCCGGGTCGTTACCGGTTGATCATGATCGGTGCCAGCGCCCTGTACTGCTGTTCGTGGACAGCAAAGATCATCGCGTATGGCGCGTCCATGAGATCGCCCTGTCGACGCGCGCGCACGCATGAGTCGCTGTTTGTATTGCGACACGGGCTGTGGACCCCCGAAGAAGCCGAGATCTGGTCTGGCAGCACGCACCCAGGAGTACTTGGTGAGGCGCATGAAGGCGGGGTTGACGTAGCAGACGGTCGGCGGCGTATCCGCGAATATCGAAGCCGTCAAGAACGAACACACCGGGAAGCTTACGGTGAAAGCCACGTCAGCATTGTTGCTCATCCAACACACACACACACACACACACACACACACACACACACACACACACACACACACACACACAGAGAGAGAGAGAGAGAGAGAGGTGCAGTGTAACCTGAAATCGGGTACGGCAAAGGGGTAGGGAATGTCGTAGGAGCAGAGGTAGGGCATCTGATGCCGGGCCTCCATGATGACCGGGAACGGCCGTCCGCCGTGGAGCACCGACAGCTCGTAGGAGAAAGGAGAGGTCGCGGCAGGCAAGGGCGGCGACGACCCGGTGGGCGACGAGCTCGAGACCGGGCTCGAACTATACGCGGGCGGCCCCGCCGTGGTCGTCGTCATCTTCAACGACGACGGCGACGACAGCGACGATGACGACGACGACGACGACCATGCCTGCGACAGCGCGTTGGTGGACGCATCAGTCATCGAGGGAGCTCTCTCCTTCGGCAGCGAAGTCGTCGATGCATTCTCGCCCAACATTTGGAGCAGCTGCTGCTGGTATTGCTGGAGATATTGATTGCTGCTGCTGCTGCTGCTGCTGCTGCTGCTGCTGCTGCTGCTGCTGCTGCTGCTGCCGTCGTTGCTGCTGCTGCTGGCCTCACGGCGCCGCTTGGCTTCATCCGCCTCGTGCTGCGCGCGACGTCGTTCGGTGGCGAGGAGGCCTGCGACGTGTGTCTTGGTCTCCTGTTGCACCACCTTGAGTCGCTTGACCTTGGCCCGAAGCTTCTCGTTGTCGCGCCTCACGTCGCGCAGCTCGCTGGACATCATCTCGACGAGCCGGGTCAGCAGTCCCAGCTGGCCCTCGTCCTCCCTCGCCGTCTTCTGTCTCTTTCGCTTCTCTTCCGAGAGGTCTTCGCGCTGCTGATGCCCTTCTATGCGCGAGCTGGGGGTCGTGGTGGTGCTCGTGCTGGACGGCTGGGCTCCGCCGTCTGTCGACCCGCCGCCAACGATATGCAGTTGTTGCTGCTGTTGCTGCCGCTGTTGCTGAGACTCGCGCTTGACGTCGCGATGCTGGTCCGACAGTTCTGGCGGGCCATCCACGACCTTGGGCGGGCGGCCTCGCTTGCGTAAAGGCACATCCGAGCACAGGCTGCCTCTCCCCACACGCACACACCTGCTGCAAGGTCGTTCTCTGCACAGGAAAAGGATTAAAATATGTGTTCATTATATATATACATTGGTTTTATTTATTTAATTATTTATTTCATTTGAGTGTATATACACTGGGAGGGGAGAGTACGAGTCGCAGGCGGTGTGGGCGACGCGACAGAAGTTGCAGGCGCGCACATGGCCCAGCTGACCGCCAAGGTGGTGCTGGATCTGTGGCCCGCCCCCTCCCGCGCTCCCGGGCGGCGCTTGTTGCGGCGGTCGGTGGAGCGGTGGCTGCGGCGGCAGAGGGAGGCGGGGCAGGGGAGCAGGCGGCGGACGATGGAGCGGGAGCTGTGTGGGCAGCGGTGGCTGTTGCTGCTGGAGATGGTGAAAGGGCGCGAGCCCGCCTATGCCTGGCAGCGGCGGCGGTCCTCCTCTCGGCTGCACGACCTGGAAATCCATCTTCTCTTCTCCCCACGCCGCGGGGTTGCCTGCCGCCCCTCCACTACTTCTACCCCGCTCCATGACAACACAACTGGTGGTCTCTCGCGACTTCCCAATCCTGGCCAAACTTGTTCAACTACGCGTTGCTGACGTCATACGCCCGATCGTTGCGCGATTTTAATTGACGCCTATGTTCATAGAATCTTCCTGCGCAAGAAGGGCCTGTCAAGGCCATTGGGCTCTCGTTGAGGGAAGAACAGGCGAAGAAGTGGAAGTGGCGGGCAGGGAAGCATAGCTGGCCTGGTGATGATGTTGCTGGTGCGGTTGGGCGGTGTTGTGATGGAGAGGGAGCGGCACAGATGCGCTGGGATGTACACTCAAGGAAGTAGTGGAACGAGGAAAGTAGTCGGAGGAGGAGGGCGAGGGCGACAGTGAGGTCGAAGGCCACGCCGACGTGGTGTGGCTGGGGCTGGGCTTGGCCCCGAGAAGGGTGCGCAGGGGTATCCAATGGCCCAAGACCTCGCCCTCCTCTAGCTCGCCCTCTCGCCAGTTGAGAACGCAAACCAGCGTTTCCTTCAGCTGCAACACACGACCGATAACCATTAATGTCAGCCCATGTACGTGCGTGCTACATGTTGTGTGTTTGTTGTGGTTTCCACTCACCGTCCCGTTCGTGCCGTAGAAGAACTGAACGTTCTCGGTGATGCGCAAGAGCCTGCCGCCACTGCAACGCATCAGCGCTGTGAAGGTGAACACGTCGCTCGACGTCAATGGTGGCCTGCGCACGCACAAGAGTCAGCACACTCTCTCTCTCTCTCTCTCTCGCCAGGAGAGATGCCATACCGATTCAAGATCAGGTGGGCGACCTTCTTGTAGTTGGGCTGGTGGACGGCGAAGATCTCATGAAACGGCGCGCCCGCGATTTCTTCCTGTGGCGTCGAGAGTTGTTTCGTGTTGTGGTGAGTGGAGAAGTTGGTGAGCCACAGTGAGATCGCGCAATGTGTGGCCACGGTGGCGAGAAGAAACCGACGAGATCGATGCACATACCCATGGCCTACCGATGAGCTGCGTGAAGGCGGCGTTGGCGTAGGACATGGTGGGTGGACCGTCGCCCAGCGCCGACGTGAGCGAACACACCGGGTAACTGAACCACACGCACACGCACATGCACACACGTCAGCGTTAGCGTTGGTTCAGTTGGGCCGCCTGCGAGCCCAAACGGCATGCACGGGGAGGCCGTACGCGAAGTCGATGACGGCGAAGCGCGTGGGCATGGCGTAGTGGCGGAGGAAGGGCAGCATCATCCGAGCCTCCATCTGCAGACCCGGCGGCGCGTGGGTGTGCAGCAGCGCGATCTCCGACGAGAACGAGCCGAGCCGACGACTGGCGAGCGCAGTCGACGCCGACGCTTGGGTGGTCGTGGACAGGGCGTAGTCGGATGGAGTGGGAGATGAGGACGAGGACGAGGAGGGGGAGGGCTGCTTGTCCGTCTCGGTCATCGCCAGCAGCTGGGCCAGTTCGCTGGCTGCGTCGTCGCTGAGCTCCATCATCGCGCTGAGCGAAGCCGGCGAGAGCGCGAGCCCGCTGCTCGCTGTAGGCATGATGTGCCCAGCCACGGGATGGCGCTGCTGGCTGTGGCGCTGCGGGTGGGCCCCGGGGCTCGTCACCGAGGCCGCGGCGGCGAATTCGGACGCGTGGTCGAATCGGCCCAGCTGTTGTTGCTGTTGCTGGATCATCGACTGTTGCAGCTGCTGTTGCCGTAGCCGCTTTCGCTGCTTGGCCTCTTGCCGCCGCCGCTCGACGGCGACGAGCTCGCCGATGGAGTGGTCGGACTCCACCTGCCTGGCCTTGAGTCGCTTGAACTTCTTGACCAGCTTCTCGTTGGCGCTCCTCAGCTCGCGCATCTCGCCGCCCAGCATCTCCATGAGCTGGGTCAGCCGGTCTAACTTGCCTCCATCGGAGCCCGAGCCGCGCTCCGCGTTGTCAAGCCGCGATTCCGTCGCGGCCAGCGCCTGCGAGTTGCCGCCATTCGCATCTGCGGCTGGCTGCTCAACTACCGGGGCCGGCCTGTCTGTCTCGACTCGAGTGGATGGCATGCTCGAGCGTGTGGAGTCCTCCTCGCTCGTGGTGGTGGTGGTGGGTAGAGGTGGGGCGGCGGCCGTGCCATCAGTTGCTGCGGGCGTCGGGCGCTGGGGGAAGTAGTGCTCAGCGTTGCGAGGAGGTCTGCCCCTCTTGCGTGGCGGGACCTCGGAGCATTGCTGCGCGCGTCCGGTTCTCACGCATCGACCACAGGGCCTTTCCCTGTGATCACAGCTTCAGCGGCGTGTTTTATTTATTTATTTATTTATTTATTTATTCAAATAAATAATTCGGTAGTTATTTATTTGAATAAGAAAAAGGATTTAAAAGGACAGGAAGGCCCGTACGGGTCGCAGGCGGAGTGCGATATCCGGCAAAAGTTGCAGGCGCGCACCCCCTCCGGCTGGCCCTTCTCTGGGGGTCGGGCCGACGGATCGCCTCCTTGGTAGAAGTGCAGATTTTGCAGCGAGTACATCCTCACCCTCTTGCGCCGGCAGTTTTTCGGGATGTGCAAAAGGAGTAAAACCCGGCCCGCACAGCACAAGAGAGGTGGAGGAGCTCCTCCCGCTCGTCTCTCCGTCAAACCCCTCCCAAAAAAAGTCAATTATTCGAACATTTTTTCTATTTGTCGACGGGGACAGCCCGGGGTCACTCAGGAGCTGTCGTGAGCGTGACGATCGCGTCGTCGTCGTCTTGCCCGATAGGGCCCGCCGGCAGCGCGCTCGCCGTGTCGGTGGCCCCCGCGAAGGAGCGGAAGTCGACTTGGCCCAACCGTCGCGAAGGAGAGGGAGCCAAGTCCGAGACCGCGCAGTTCTCCTCCTTCTTCGCCTCCCTCTCCCGAGCTGTGGTCGTGAGGATGACGTCGTCGTCGCTCTCCGCGCTCGTCGTAGGTGTTGGTAGCAGTGATGTTAGTGTTGGCTGTTGGCCGGGCGGCGGCAGCGACTCTCGGGAAGCCGGAACCTGCTGCTGCTGGCCTTGCACGTCGTCCCAGTCGGCGATTCGGTTTACCATGTCCGCCTTGCGCCGTTTCTTGTGGACGCGACGACCACTACTCTGTCAGTGGCCTTCGCACATTTTGCACTCGCACGTGGTGTGTGTGTGTGTGTGTGTGTGTGTGTGTGTGTGTGTGTGTGTGTGTGTGAGGACGGCGAGGCTCAAGTACCTGTGTAGGGAGGCCGCGCATCTTGCTCTGTAAGATGAGCAGTTTCGTGGGCAGCTTCACCAGCTTATCGCGCCCGTAGACCAGCTCCATCTCCTCCAGCTCCATCTCCATCTCCTCCTCCTCCTCCTCTTCCTCCTGCTCCTCTTCCTCCTCCTCTTTCTTGACCTCCCCTATGCTCTTCTTTCTCTTCCCCCGGCCCGTGCCCTTGGTCGCTCCCGCCTCGCCGCCCGTCGACAGTTCGTCCTCGGCTCCGCTCTGTCCGGCGAGGTCATCGTCCATGCCGTCGAGGGCGTCGACCACTCGGCTGTGCGGCGACTGCTCTTCCGTCGTCGTCGCCGTCGCCTGCTCTTCCGCCGTATCGGCGTTCACCGCCGCAGCAGCAGCAGCCGTCGTTGTCGTTGTCGTGGCGAGCGAAACCATCATGACGCGCTTCTGGATGATCTCCTCCTCGCGGCGCAGTCGGTCGGCCTCGCGCCGCTTCATCCGCTCCTCGGCCCGTCGCTGCCGCTCCTCCTCCCTCCGCTTCTTGAGCTCCCGCTCCCGGGCCTCGGCCTTCTCGTCGCGTGCGCCGCCGCGCGGCGCGGTCGTGGTCGCGCTGCCGAACGAGGCCTCCTCCGCGGCCCGCGCCTTCTTCTGCTTCTTTGCCCGCTGCTTGTGCTGGCTCCCAGTGCGCGCGCCGTCGCCCTCGTCTTCTTCGAGCGAGTCGCTGGCGTACACAGTACCGCCGCCACTGCTGCTGTTCCGCCTCTTGCCGCGCTGGCCCTTCTCCTTGGCCTCGCGCATGAGGTTCTCGATCTCGGCCTCAATGTCCTCCTGCTCCGCCTCCTCGTCGCCCTCTCCATGCTCGCCCTTCTCCTCGTCCGCCTCCACCGTCCGTTCTGGCTTGACATCGCTGCTGCGGTTGCTGCTGTCGTTGTTGTTATTGTTATTGCTGTTGCTGCTCTCGCTCTCGCTTCTGTGTTTCTTCTTTCTGTCGGCGTTGTCGCCATCCTCCGCGTCGCCGTGGCTCGCGCGTCGCCGCTTCACCAGGGGAGTGGCCGCCTTGGCCTTCTCCGCCTGCGGAGCGGGCTCCTCGCCTGCGGCAGCCGGCCGTGGGGAGGTGGCAAACCCCGTGTTCACCAAGGCCGCCGCCCACGCGATGCCCTTCTGCAGCCTCTGTCGCAGCTTTGCGATCGGCCCCGTGCTCTGTTTACGCGACACGCGCACTCCTCAGCATACCGCGGGGGAGAGGAGAGGGAGGAGGGGGCGCGTACATCGAAGCCTCGCTTGGTGAGGGCGGTCACCAGCTGGTCCTTGGTGAGGAGTTCGCACTCGTCGGGTGGGATGGCCAGCGGGTCCTCTTCGCCTCGCTCCACCGCCATGACGTAGGCGAGCCGTCGCACCAGCGCGTTTCTCGCGCCATTGCTCTGAGCAACCAACAATGTGACATTCGACCACACTCAGCAAGCAATGAAGAAATTAAAAAAATTAAATATGAGGAAATGAACAAAACTTAAAAACACAAATTGTAATAATAATAATAATAATAAAAATATTAATAAATAGCATTGAAATGAGGAGCGGTGTACGGGGTAGTTTCGTTTCTTGAGCTCGATCGCGATCTCGTCGCGTGTGAGCTCCTCCGGATCGCTCCACGCACGCGTGGCCGGCTGGTTGCTCCTTAGCCTCCGCCTCTCGTTCTGCTCCATCTTCTTCCTGTGCTTGCTCAACCGCGACTCGTCCCGATGGGCCATGTCGTCCTCCGCTTCCGCTTCCATCTCCCTCTTCCTCCTTGTTCGCGGCGTCATTGTTGTGGTCGCAGTCGTAGTTGTGTCCTTCTTATCATTGTCTTCCTCTTCTTCTTCTTCCTCCTCCTCCTCTTCCATCTCGTGCGACAATCGCTTGCCCCGTTTCGTCGGCGCTGCGCTGTCGCTGTCTTCGTTCGTCTTGGTTTCCCCGCTCTGATCGGCGTCGTGGGCCCGAGCCGGCTCGAGCTGCGGAGGCGACTGCGGCTGCTCGGCGTCTCCCCGCGCACGGTCAGCCGATGACTCCTCGACGCCGGCCGCCTCGTCCTGCGCCTGCTCACTGGCTCGGACCCCGCCATCCGCCTCATCGACGTTGGGCGCCGCACGCGCGGCAAGGGCGGCCTTCAAGCGATTCAATATTTGTGGCTTCTTTCCCCGGCACTGCCACACCACATAAATATAATCAATTCACTGAGCAATAAGATTTTTTATTAAAATATTAATTTAAAAATGAGGCGATGACACGTACCGGTAGGCCGAGCTTTTGGAGTTCGAGCACAATCTCGTCCCTCTTGAGCGAGTCCAGATATTGGAACGGCTCTTCGGCTTCCCCTTCCTCTTCGGGCTCCTCTCTGGTGGCCTTCTCTTCCGCTTCCACGGCCCTGGCCTCCTCTTTTGCCGCAACATCGGCCTTGGTCTCAGTCGTTCCGCTCTCGCCGCCGCCGTCGCTCGCCCGTGTCTCCGCCGTCTGGACCGCCGTCGCCATCTCTCCCCGTCGAGTCTCGACGCCCTCTGCCTCACCTCCCTCCGCTTCGCTGTGCCGCTGCTCGGGGCCCGTCTGCTCCGCGGCGACATCGTCGGGGAAGCCCTGGTGGGTCAGCCCAGCCGCGACGATCTTATCGAGCTCAGCCCCGACATCGGCCAGGATCGTCGCTGCGGCGTCCGCGACGCTCTCCACGCCCATGCCGGCGTCGGTTTCGGCCAGCCGGCCAGCGCCGCCTTCAGTGGCGGACGGCAGCGTGTCCGAGCCGTCAAGCCGGAACGCCACGTCGGCAGGAATGATCGAAATCTGGGCCACGCTCGACAGCCAAAAGGCGGCCTCGTTGCCGACGGGAGCGGCGTCCTCCGATGAGCCGGGCACCGAGGGACCGACGGGCGACATGGGCGAGCGCGATGGCGGAGAGGGTGACATGGGCGAGCGCGGCGGAGAGGGCGATAGGCAGGGCGACGACGACGAGAGCTCGAGCGTGGGCGAGTCGAAGTGTGGCGGCGGCGCCGGGGTCGACGTGGCTTGGATCGTCACGTCGTCAGTTTCCGGAGCCGTCTCGGGCGCGGTCGCTGTTCGCTCCTCCACTTCCATCATCGCGCCCTCCGCCCTTGGCTGCTGCTCGTTCCTGGCTACGTTATCGTCACTTTGCGGGAGAGCCACGTCGAGCGGCGATTGCGGCCTCCGTGATGACTCGGCGACACGAAGGCCTTCATCGCCGCCCTGGCTGGCCTCCTTGCTCGGCGGTTCCTCCGGGCTCTGCTGCTGCTGCTGCACCTGCTCGGGTGGCAACAACGGGTCGTCTGAAGTCGTGTCCGGCTGCTGGGGCTGCTCGCCGATGTCGCTGCTGGCAACGGCCGAAGAAGCGGGAGCCTCTCGCTGCTCCTCGGACGATGGGGCAGCGACGACGGCCTCGGCCCCTTCCTCCATCGCGACCGGTGGCGCCGGTGCGTAGTCGGCCGACTTGGTCGACGCGGCCTTGGCGTCGCGCTGGGGCTGAGGCGGAGGGTGGAGCTGGGCAGTCTCCGCCACCACGAGCCGCTCGAGCATCGCCGCCAGCTGACCTCTCGTCCCGCTCGCTTTCTGTCAAGTGGACGACGACGACAAGTGCAGAGCTGTCAGGAAAAAGCGACGCGCCCGCAACGTGACCAGAAGCAGGGACAGGGAGCGGTGCCTTCTTGCCTCGGGCCCGTAGGCCTTTGAGGATCTCGATTCGGGTCATGTCGGCGATGACCTTCCCGTCGAGCAACACCTGCTCTGCGCCGGCGTTCTCCTCCTCGCCCCCCGCGGGCTCCTCCGCCTTCCTCTTCTTCGCCACCGTCGTCTGCGCTCTGCTGCCCTGACCCTTGTCTGCTGTCGCCGATGATGAATCGTCATGCGAAATCTTCACACGCGCTCCACGCGAGCCACCAGCACTCGCCTTGCCCTCCTGCTTTGCCTTTGCTCGCGGTTTTCGCTCTGCGCTGGTATCGGCCGTCGTCGACGTCGTCGTCGTTACCGTCGGCGAGCTCTCCCCCTGTGCGGAGGTCACCTCCATGGAGAGGTTGGGATCGCTTCGGCTCGCCTGATCCCTGCCGTTGGTCGTCTGCGGTCCAACCGCAAGGCCGTTGTTGGCCTGTTGTTGAAGCGCGGCCGCGGCTGCGGCGGTCATGACCTTGCGCTTCTGGTCGACCATCTGAAGCAGGCCCTTCCAGTTGTGAGGGAAGCCCGACCTGAACTGGTCCAAGATCTCCGGCACGAAGCCACGCGCGTCTGTGTCACGAGCAAGCCACGCGTGAGATTGGGAAAGGAATGTCAAGTATGCTGAGTGGACGTACGCAACGCCGAGAGAATGAGTGGATTCTTCGTCATTGGTCCGCTCAGCTCGTAGACATTGCCGCTGTGTGTCTAGAGCGTATCGGCGAGTCACTCTATGTTGCTTCATTGTGGCGTGGCGTGGTCACGCGTACCTGGACCAGATGAGGATTATCCTGATACCGTCCGTCGATGTTGGAGGAGTGCCACAATTGGCCTCGGTGAACTGGAGAAAACGCAGAGGTGTGGTGATGATTGCGATGAGTGAAGTGGCCTGGTGCACAGGGAAAGCGCAAGGCTTGCGTGGGGGGCAGCCGTTTGGCCGTACCACCAGCGGCCGAGTCGCAGCGGATGCCCTCCACGGCGAGGCACAGCGCGCCCTGTAGCAGGACGGGCTGCCCGGCGCATTCGGGAATGGTAAGCGCACAGGACACAGAAAATGAAATAGATGTAATACAGAAAGTAAGAAAATTATCTCGAGTGCTGTAAGCACACAAGTTGTTGTGATAAGTTTATAAATAATTATTAAATTAAATTATTATTTATACACCGGAGAGGTACCGGGGAAGTAGTACCTTGAGATACCACTCGCTCAACGCTACGGCCGGTTTGGCGTCGGCCTAGGAGAAAAAAGGGAAATGAATAACTCACATCGGGATAGAATAGAGCAAGTACGTCAAAGAACGATTTAGAGAGAAAAGATCAATTGAAATTGGGTAGGATTGCCTCATACCGCTGTACGACTGGCCCGCGCGGCCTGGTTTCGCTTCATCAATTCCTTGCTCTTTTCCGTTGTGTATAGATGGACGGGAATCTGTATCTCTATTTTGTATATATTGGTGTATGATTTCGAATTTCGAATCGGCAAGCGGCTGATCCTTATGATCCAAAAAAAACTAATCTGAAAAACTGTGCCAATTATTGCGGACAACCAAAAAGAAACGATTTTTCTTTGTTTTCTTGTTTTGCACGAAGTTCAACGATGAGAAGGCTGAGCTCCCGCTCGGCACAACCTTTGCCGCTGGCGCCGCTCCTTCAACGTCATACGAAACGCAACCGCGTGGCCGCGTACGATCACGCTCCTCCAATATCGCGACGGCAGCAATCCTCCGTTTCCGCTACCTCTACCGCCTCGCTGCAGGAGCGTATCGTGTCACTATGTAAGCGCCGAGGCTTTGTCTTCCCCAACTCCGAGATCTACGGCGGCCTCACTGGTTCCTTCGATTTTGGACCCTTAGGTGCCCTTCCTTTTCTTTTTCTTTTACAAAATTGAATTTCTATTCATACATAATAACAAAATGCATATTTATACACCAGGTGCGCAGCTGAAGAAGAACATTCGTGACCTGTGGTGGCGAGACTTTGTGCAACATCGAAAGGACTGTGTGGGCATCGACACGCCCATCATTATCAATACCGAAGGTGCACACCTTCCCTCTCCTCTCCGGATGCGTCCAGCCCGATTGTCGCTGCCTTTGTGCTCAACGCGGCGCATCATGTCCAGTGTGGAAGGCGGCGGGCCACATCGAGAACTTCCACGACCTCCTGGTCGAATGCAAGACCTGCCACCAGCGCTTCCGGTAACTCATGCCGAGCCCTGCCAGACTCACACACTCTCACGCATGGAACGACGTCCGCAGAGCGGACAAGCTTGTGGAGGAGCATGGGGTCGAGGGAGCCGGATCGCTCTCCGCCATTCAGCTCGAGCAGACAATTAAGGAGCGCGACCTCAAATCTTCCCAGTGCGTTCAGAAGGGCAAGCCATGCACCTACACTGGTACCTCTTCTCACCAGGCACTGCCCGTAAATGATTATTATTAAATGATTTTTATTATTAATCGATTTATTTACCAAAAATCTTGCTGCATGTCCTGGTCAGATGTGCGAGCGTTCAATCTGATGTTCAAGACGAGCGTGGGCGCCACGACGGTCGGTAACGACGTATACCTGCGTCCAGAGACAGCGCAGGGCATCTTTGTCAACTTTCAGCAGGTCTACAACTCAATGAGGCGGCGCCTGCCCTTCGGTATGATCTTCTTTTTTCTTTTTTAAACCACCACACCACTGTCTGTCCGTGCGCCCGTGCGCCGGTTGCACTCCTCACACGACGCGCATGCACACCGGGTCGGGCCCATGGACGCTGGCAGGGATCGGGCAGTTTGGCAAATCGTTCAGGAACGAGGTGTCGCCCGGCAACTTCCTATTCCGCCAGAGGGAGTTTGAACAGATGGAGCTCGAGTACTTTTGCGATCCGGCCGATGCCGACCAGTGGTTCGGGTACTGGGTCGACTACTGCCACGCGTGGCTGCTCAAGTACGGCATCAGGCCCGAGAACCTGCATCTGCGCCAACACGACCCCAAGGAGCTGGCCCACTACGCCAAGGCCACCACCGACATCGAGTATCGCTTCCCGTTTGGCTGGGGTGAGTGCCTCGTTATTCCTCCTCCTTCCATGCGCGCGCACGAGGGCTAACGCACGATTCGGTGACACCGAAGGGGAGATATGGGGCATTGCCAACCGAGGCGATTTCGATCTCCAGCAGCACATGAAGCACTCACAGAAGGATCTGAGACACAAGGTGCGACCCTCGACCGTGGCTTTGATCTACACACACACACACACACACACACACACACACACACACACACACACACACACACACAACACAAACCGCACATCGCATACGCAGCAATGGTGCGTGTCCTGCCCTCTCACTGCGTGCGCGATGCAGGACATCGTCACGGGCAAGGTGACGATGCCCTATGTGATCGAGCCGGCGGTCGGGCTGGACAGAATACTGCTGGCCTTCCTCACCGACGCCTACGCCGAGGAGACGAACGTGCCCACGGCCAAGGACAAAGCCAAGCAGGGCGACGCCGAGGGCGACACCCGCGTGGTGCTTCGACTGCACGAGGACCTGGCACCGTACAAGTTCGCCGTCCTTCCGCTGATGAAGAAGGTACCACGCCGCGGACGCAACAACAACAACAACAACAACAACAACAACAACAACAACAACAACAACAACAACAACAACCGCAAAAGCTCGTCTCACCACTTTCATAACATCACTCACTTCCTCCTCCACCAGGAACAACTGGCATCGGTAGCAAAGGGCGTGTACGAGGAGCTCGTTACCAAGGCCGCGACTGACTACGACGACACGGCCACGATAGGTAGACTATCACATTCCGAAAAGCCGTTACCGCGCTGACGCAACACTTCAAACCCAACCTAACCCAACCCAACCAGGTAAGCGCTACCGAAGGCAGGATGAGATCGGAACGCCCTTCTGCGTCACCATCGACTACGACACCCTCCAGGATAAGGTACCCACGGGCACCGGTCATCAATCCATTCGAGTTGATGTGGCCGGTTGGTCTCACTTTGGGTGGTTTGGGGGGGGGGGCGCAAAGACGGTGACGCTGCGGTGGCGCGACTCGATGAAGCAAAGGCGTGTGGAAATCGCCCAGCTCCTTGACCGGTGTCACGACCTACAGTGGCTTCGCCAGCTGGAGCACGCTACCGGCGACGATGCTTAACAGGTCTGCGCCACGAGTCCGCCTCGACACTTTCTTTTTCGTGGTCGTGTTACCGCGCGACACCCTAAATGGTCTTCGTTCATTATTACTCACCCAATCACCACCGCTATCTTTCTTGTCGACCTTCGTTGCTTCTTGCTGGAATTTTATGCGCCGCTCGTGATCATGATCACTCACACGCCCACGTGTTACGGTCACCCGGTTCTTTTCGACAACATGTACAAGTGGCCACCTTTTATGGTTCAGAAGGTCGAGGCCGGGACGCTCTGCCGCTGGCCTTGCTCAACTTCTTCGTGGCGTCTACGCTTGGTCGGTCGTGTGTGCGCACTTTCTTCTCGATTGCCTTCACGGGCGAGCATCCGCTCGTTCGTAGCAACGCGCCTGCGCTTCTTTGACTCCAATAGCGGGAGGCCAGCTGGAATGGTGGTCGTCTCTGTTTCGCTCACCTCTTCTGTGGCTAGAAGCGTGGGCGTGGTGGATGTGGTGCTTGGTGCCGGGCCGTAGGTGATGTAGTGGTAGTTTTCTGCGTCAGGAATACTCTTCCACTCCTGCAGCTCATCTTGCATCATCTCCAGCAGCTCCAAGAACTCGTCCATCAATCTGCAACATCATGGGGAGTGAGTCGTTCCTTTCGATAAAGTGTCAAAGATTGTTGGATTGAGAAAGTCGAGAGAGGTACCGGTGGCGAAGCTCGTTGGAAGACAGCTGTGTGTAGGAAGGGGTGGGCGACGTCGGCGCACGCTGATGGTGGTGTGTTGTGTGTGCATGGAGGGTCATCATCTTTGTCGAGCTTCTTTCGCGGCTGTGCGTTGTGCTCAGCTCTGAGTTTGTGGCAAATGTGCCGGAGGCAAGGGGGCAAGTCCAATGACGTCGATACACGAAGCTTTGCTCCCTATCGGCCGGTGCTAAAGCCACCTAAGCCTAGGTGACCGCGATCAGGGGCATCAAAACCCAGGCGGATCCGCGTTCTGCGTGCTTTTCGCCCGTGATCGATCACCGCAATCAAGGGGCAGGTGCGGAATTAGAGAAATGTTACGTTTTCTTAGCGGACATTCTTAAAAAGTCATTTCATACGTCACTCGTACTCGCGCTCTACACCTCTTCGGAGCTCATCAACACGCAGGATCAGAGGACGTGGGTAAAGTGAAAAATGTCCTTGTAAGGGCGGAAGCGGGACCTAGTGGTTTACGCTCCCTGTTGGTCTGTCTCGCGCATCTCCACAACACGAGATGATGCCCGCAGCCGATCCTTGTTGTGGAGATGCGCGAGACAGACCAACACATCAACACGCTTCAACTCTTGCTTTTATTATTGTTGTTATTTTCATCATTATTCCTGTCATCGCACCTCCTTCTCCTTCTTGCCCTTGTTGCGTTGAAGCCGTTCTCGTGGCACGCTGTCCAGCTTGTGCAGGCGCCACCCCTTGCCCAATCGGTACAGCGCGCGACTCTCCACCAAGCCCACGGGAACCTGCCGGCAGCGCAATACGCGTCACCCTCGGAGACAACGAGCGAGCAAAGCGAAACATCGGGGGTAAGTGTACGGCGCCAAAGACGTTGCTGTCCAGGCTCACGCTGGCGTTGTCGCCCTCGACCCAGCAGTAGCCCCGCGGCACCGTCACGAGCTTGTCGTCATCCGTGTGGATGAGGTCCTCCGGCAGGCCGGTCACTCGCTTGACCATCCGCTCCTTGGGCTCCTTCACCGACCTTGACCGATCCCGGGAATCGCACGTACACAGGGTGAGGGACAACAACAACAAACCGAGTAGACCGCGGAGCAGCGTACTGGAGGACTACGATGTCGCCGCGATGAAGGCCGTTTCTTCGTCGGCTGGTCAGGACCCAGTCGTTCTTCTCCAGCGTGGGGTACATGGACTCACCCTGAATCCGCGGCATGAGTGAGGGCAGCCAGCAGCCAGGGCTGAGCGGGGGAGAGCAGGCGCGTAGGTGGCACCTCAACGCGGTACGCCCCGTAGGGGAAGGTGTCGGCGAGCATGTAGCCGAAGCAATACCCCACGCCCACGCCGAGCCCATACTGCACCCCGCGCTGCCCTCCCAGATGATTAATGCGTAATAAATCAATTAATAAATCAATATATAATTATCTGTTATTAGAACAACAGATCATTTAACGCCGCTTTGTGAGCACATGAAGAAGAAGAAGTCTTGTTTTCTTCGTACACGCAGGAATCGAATCGAATTGCTTTCCATCTCAATCTCTCGCGGGGCCGCGTCAACAACTCTTCAATAAAATTCGAAGAAGTGAAGCGCCCCAGCTCAACGGCTCCGCCGCAACAGACTACAACTGCTTGGTCTCGCACGAGACAGGCCTTAACAAATCCTCAGAGAAGCTTGAAGCACTTCTTCCTTTCATCGGGCCGACGCGGGAGGAGCTGCATCATCAGCCCCGCTGGCCGGAGCGTGATGCTCAGCTGCGGTTTCATCTCTGCGCCCGGTCCCAATCGTAGCCTGGCGAGAGAACACATACAACACACACCGGTGAGCATTGCCGCTCTTCTACAGCGCAGTGGCACCATGGTACCTGTAGTGCTGGTAGATCATGACGAGGACGACCTTGGACTCCATCAACGCCAAATTTTGGCCAATGCAGTTCCTCGGCCCTTCACCGAACGGCGTGTACCTGGACAGGAGGAGAGCGGTGAGGTGGGTCTCGCGCGTGCGCGCGTGCGTGTGGGGTAGAGGGGGGGAACGCACTTGTAACTGTAGCTCGCGCCGGAGGCGAATCTTTGGGGATTGAAGGTGAGGGGATCGTCCCACAGATCATCAGCCCGATGCAGCAGCCACGGCCACACCTCGACATAGGTCTGGCCAAACAACAACGAAAACGGTTGGGCACGGTCCTCCTTCTCCAGCGAGAACGAGAGAGAGAGAGAGAGAGGGAGGGAGGAGCGGTACCCCTTTGGGCAAGCGGTAGACTTGGCCGTCCTTCTCGAGCGAAGTATCCTGGTTGGTGATGCGCGTCGTTTGCATGGACACCGATGGGAAAAGTCTACCCAACAGCACGCGACACACACACACACACACACACACACACACACACACACACACACACACACACACACACACACACACACAACAAAGAGAGATGAGTGAAGTGGGCTCGCCACCGTTGTGCTGGGTGGAGACGGTGTGTACCGCATGCTTTCCTTCATGACCATCGGGAGGTACTTGAGCTTCTGAATGTCGTCATAGGTCGGCTCGGCTTTACCGATGACCTCGTCAATCTAATGGAAAAGGCAAGACAACAGCCCACACACGAGGTTCCACGTCGCATTAGCCAACGAGAAGGCCCACCACCAAGCTGGTCAACGGCAGTTGCGTTACCTCATCGATGACCTTCTGTTCGACGTCGGGGTGCTGGGAAAGGAGGTAGCAGGTGAACGCCAGCGAGGCGGCGGTCGTCTCTGCGCAGGACACAGAGTTGGCGAAGAAGACAGAAGAGAGCGGCGGCGGCGGCGGCGGCGGCGACATGAGGTACCATGGCCGGCGATGAGGAAGGTGATCAGTTCGTCTGCCAATTGGTTCTCGTCGAGTCGTTCGTGTGTGTCCGGATCTATGGGAGGAAAGGTGTGCGACAGGCAAGAAGGCGGGTCAAGACACGCCTTGTCTTCAATTCGTCATCGTGTGTGTGTGTGTGTGTGTGTGTGTGTGTGTGTGTGTGTGTGTGTGTGTGGTGGTGGTGGTGGTGGTGGTGTGACGGGGGACAACCTTCAGCCGCAAGTAGCCTGCCCAGAAGATCTTTCGCGTTTTCGAGATCCTCGCCACTCTCCTTTCTCATCTTGATCATGGCTCGAATTTCGTCCAGCAGCACCGCCTTGGCGTGAGCTGCGTTCACACGAGCGAACGTCAACAACACCAAACGGCCAATTCGTTATATAAAAAAAAGCAATAAAAATCGAACCGAAGCGCTTGGAGGACGGGAGGAAGGGAATCTTCCACCACGACGCGGTTTGGAAAATGCGCTCCTCGGTCTGTTGGAGGATGGTCGAGACCGCGGTCGGCAGCAGTCCCTGGCTGTCCCCCAGCGAATTGAACGCATAGCCAAAGCCCGAGATTCCTGCCAATCGGGCGCACACTCGGCGAGTTAACCACAAGTCCCTTGCGAGAGCACTCGTTGAAGGCGTCGCGTGGCGCGTGGCGCGTGGCGCGTGGCGCGGCGTGGCGTGGCGTGCTAGTATACAGTACCAATGACGTCGAGCGTGACCTTGGTCATGTATGTGTGGAGGTTGATGGGCTCGGGAGGCAAGTCCTTCCAAATGTTGAGCAAGGTGGTGGTCACCTCCACGAAGCAAGGCACCATCCGTTTCAGATACGTGTTACCGAAGCTCGGATTCTGCGTGGCGTGGCCAAAGTGTGTGCATGCGCGGTGAGATCAGGCACCAGTTGGCAGCAACG
Source organism: Acanthamoeba sp. SK_2022b (assembly GCA_027943245.1). NCBI lineage: Eukaryota > Discosea > Longamoebia > Acanthamoebidae > Acanthamoeba > Acanthamoeba sp. SK_2022b. Next base: position 58,993 of record JANDJZ010000228.1, read on the forward strand.
AAGGTCTGGGCGGACCATGATCTTGCGCTGTCGCTTCCAGGGCTCACCGTTGGCGAGAAGCAGACCATGGCCGATGACGGCGGTGATGACCGGGTCGCGTTCCTTGTCAAAGTGGCTGCTGTTGGTGTTCAGCACCGTCTTGACGAACGCCGGGTCGGAGATCACCACGACAGGGTCTGCACGTGGCCACAGCCCAACATCAACCGCAAGAAGAAGACGTGGAGGTGATGGCGATGATGATGAAGTGGCAACACAGCGTACCTGTGAAGTAGTAGTACTTGAAGATAGGACCGTACTTCTTGCGATACTGGGCGAAGGCGACGAGAGGGTCGCCCATCATCTCCAACACGTTGCCAAACACGGGTCTGGGCGGGGGACCGGGAATGTTCTCCAGCAGTGTCCTCTTGGGCGACAGGTACTGCCAGACACACCGTCGCCACACCACAACAATTCCCAAACACAACTGTCAACAGGTGCCGCCGTCTATGATTGTTGGGTAGTTGCGCTTGGAAACTAATCAGATATTCCCTTTCTTGAATTTGCTCATAAAATCGTGGAGGGAGGCACAGGTACCGCGTTGAGAAGTATGACACAAAGCCAGGAGAAACCCAGGCCGAGTAGCAAATCGATGAGCAGCAGCATTTTTTCTTCTTCTTTGGTCGCCGGCCCGATGAGCTCCGGTGTGGTGTCTGAAAAAGAAGGGGGAGGCCTCCGTTTACACCCCCAGCGGCGTGGCACGCCACCAACAAGCGAATTACGATACTTCATTTCTTCACCATTTTTTTCAGTTCAGCCGCTCAGGTATACCTTACATACCATAGAAGTGCATACCCGACATACCATGGATACCTTACATACCGCGGATCTGAGCTCGTCGCCAATTGGCTGATACCATCAGTTGGGCGACAAGAACTGGAAACAGCTAATCACTTTCTTTTGGTGATCGGCGCAGGCTCTCGGCCAAGTCTGAACTAACGGAACAGAACCAAAATTATACTATGCCGCCGCTCAACGGACCGCCGCTCATCGTTCTGTGGGCACTTGCAATTGTCGCCCTCTCCAGCCTTTCTGCTGCCAAACTGGTGGCTTACTACAACTTTGATGGTTCGTTTCCGTTAGCGCCTTCTCCAAGCGCGTTCTCATTCAATGACACTTGCAGACACTATGTACAGCGGCTCCTCCGGCTATTGCGGCCTTGCAGTTCCAAGTGCGCCCTCTCCTTGTCAATACGGAGTTACGAAACATGTTCCCTTATCGCCCGTTGAACTAAGCCTGTCTGTTTCCTGCAAGACGGCAAACCCTCAGCAGCAACCTCCTTCTCGAACATGGAGGGCAGGTTTAATGGCAGCTTGGCTCTGCTATCGCCGTCCTCGGTCTTGCGTACGTAAATTGATCAGGCTTTAGAGAGCGTTGGAGTTGACGTGTTGCTTTGAGCGCAGAGTTGCCCGACTTGAACCTGTTCCCGGGACTCTCGGCCTCACAGTGGTCCATCTCGGTGTGGGTCAAGTTCAACACGAGTACTCCCGAGCAAGCAAACCGCGTCATTCTGCACAAAAGTACCAGTCTACGTCTACAGCTCTCCGCGGCTAGCAGCGACAATTGGCAGTATCGGGTACGTCCACGCTTGCCTATGGCGCAAGAGCCCAACTACACGCTCTCACTTCGCACAATCACTTTCAGTTGTTGTGTAAAGTGGTCTTCACTACCTCGGTGGTCACAACTGCCCAGACCAACTACAACTTCTTCAACAAGACCACAATCTACTGGAATCATCTGGCGTGCATTTACAATACCACCCACGTGTGCCTCGCGAGTAATGGCACTGTCGTGAATTGCAGAGTTGGTGCGCATGACATTCACGCGCGCACTAAATTGACAAGACACCTCACGCTGACCATGGCGAGCAGCTGCTGCGAGCCAGATCACCCCAAACTCGAACGTACTGACAGTTTCAGCGAGCGGCCAATCGCTTCGTGGTTGGGTCGATGAGCTCAAGTTCTACGACCACGCACTCACAGCGCAGGAGCTGCAGCTCCTCTACGGCGCGATTGACAGCAACGACGCGCCCGTTGCTTTCATTGGTTCGACCTGTACCTTCACCCGGCTCGCGCTTACCTGTTGTCTGATCGACATTCGGCGCAGCCAACACGACGGAGGTGTCCCTGCCTGCGCCTTCGCAGATTCGGTTCAATGGGACGGGCCTCGACCAACGGCGGGCCTACTCTGGCGAACCCAATCCACAACTGACCTACCAGTGGACGACCCTGAGCAGCTCATGCTCCATTGTGAGCCTCTCCAACTCGTCGGCCCAGCAGCCCATGGTCAACCTCAACAGTCTTGGCTCCTTTCAGGTTCGTAATACTAGAAAACATCGAGCCTTGATCGAGCAGCTCATACCTAACTCCGCGCGTGTTGTGCGTGTGTGGTGTGTGGTGTGTGGTGTGTGGTGTGTGGTGTGTGGTGTGTGGTGTGTGGTGTGTGGTGTGTGTGTGTGTGTTGTGTGCGTGTATGTGCGTGCGTGCGTTTGTGTTGTGTGTGTTGTGTGTGCGTGCGTGTGTGGTGTGTGTGCGTGCTTCCGTGCGTGGTCGTGTGCAGTTGACGCTTTGCGTCAGCGATGGCGAGCTGGTATCGAGCACGACCATCAACGCCAAGACTGTCCCCAGCCAACCGGTCATCAGCTTCCAATCGTCCGGCCCGCTGGTGCTGGTCCCCAGCGGCTCGGTTAACTTCGCCCTCACTGTCGTCGCGACGTCTATGACTGTGCCGGGCTACCAGTGGCAGTACATGATGTTAGTGCCAGCCAACTCCACCGCCAACGACACTCTTGAATCCTTCAGCACTGGCTCTCACGACAGCCGATGGTATGACGGCCTCGACGAGATTCACGACGACCTCCTTCCCCGCAGCGGCAATCAGAGTCTAGAGCCGGTACACCTCCACACGCACATGCGTGCGCGGGCTAGCAAGCTAAGATCGATCTGGATCGTTTGTCAGGCGTGGTTCAATATCGAGGGGGCCACCGACAGTTCATTGTTGATCAATGGCACGGAGGAGTTTAACAACCAAACCTATCGCTGCGTGATCAGCAACACTGTTTCCTACATCACAACCGATGAGTTCGTCGTGACCATCGTGGCTGCCTCCCCCTCCCCCTCTGCCGATCACTATCCAGAAACCTCTGGGTAAGACCTTTACCCAGCTCTCTTACAGTTGGGCGCACTGACTGGCTGACCAGTGCGTTGTCTTGTGCAGCGGAGCTAACATAGGCGCCATCATCGGAGGAGTGATTGGCGGCATGGGCGGCCTGTGCATGTTACTGCTGCTTCTGCTCGCGCTGCTCCTGGCGCTGAAGCGGAAGAGCAACCGCCAAAAGAGGCTCACGCAGCCCGACTACGAAGAGTTGGCGTACGCTGATGTTGAACCAGTTGCGATGACCAAGAAGATGCAGGAGGTACACATGCACCTCCCCTCCATAATGGATTGGGCATCCGCAACGCGCAGCATGGGCGTGGTCTCACCCGTATACGCCCAATAGTATTACTCGCAGCTGGAGCGGCTCATGTTCGTCGAGGATGGACGCCTTGCGAGCGCCATCTTTGCCATCACTTCGACTACCGACGTCGACAAGGTGGCAAAGGCGCTGATGCGCGTCTACGAGTTCCAGCATCGAGGCTACGAGCTGCTGGAACGACGCGTCACCCAAGAAGTAGCGGTGGCGTCCGACGAAGGCACGCTATTCCGAGCCAACAGTCTGGCGGCAAAGCTCTTTGGCGTCTACGTGCGCATGACCGCGTTGCCGTGGATCTGGTTCACGCTCGTCACGTCGGTTAACTCCATCAACGACAACGCCATCGATTCATTTGGTGAAGAAGGTGTGTCCTCTGTCATGGTGATGTGCTGCTGGCCAAGCATAACGTCACTCGCACTCACATCACCAAAGGCGCAGAAGGAGGTTCGTCGTCGAATAAGCGAGCACGCTATCTGGTCGAGGCAGACGATGATGACCCATACAGCGGCCACACTCCGATGGACGTGTTCCGGGTGTCGTCTATGGAGCTCGACCCGCACAAGATGGGCGATGCGGCCGATGCCACCATCAACAGCCTCGAGCTGTGGCTCGTGGCGCAGAAGCTCTATAAGTGCATCATTGACAGCGAGAAGATGATGCCCACGCAGATCAAGCAGCTCATGCGCCACCTCGATGCCGAGGTAAACGCCAAGTTCGGGGCGGCCTCACAACAGGCACAGTTCCGGGCCATCGGCGGCTTCCTATTCCTGCGCATGGTCTGCCCCGCCCTTATGGCCCCACAGGTGTTCGGCCTGCTCGACCGCCCTCCGCACCCAGTACGTGCCCACTCGTGTGGCATTGTTCTTAGTTCTCCCCCTAACGTGTCGCTTCGTTCTTTCACAAACAGGTGGCACAGAGGCAGCTTATACTGGTGTCGAAGGTACTGCAGAATCTGGCTAACGATACCCTGCCGGGCACGAAGGAGGTACACCTGCGTAGCCCTTGTCTATAATCTAAGAAAAATGTAAGCTCAATTTTGATCGTATACTGTTCAGGCGTACATGGAGCAGCTAAACAACTTCATCGTGTCCAACAAGCCCAGCCTGGAACAGTTCTACGCAGCCATCCTCACCGGCGCCGACAACGGCAAGGCAGCCGAGAGCGAGGTGCCCCAGAAGGCGCGCCTGAGTGGACTGGCGGTGCTCCACCAGTTCGTCTCAGCCAATCTCGGCGCGCTGGAGCAACAGCTGGACCGTGATGAGGCCAGTGCTGATGAGCTTCTCGAAGAGCTTAAGAGCGTGTTGGCTGAGCTCAATGAGGATAACGTCTGATGAAACTAACCTACTCTCATAAAACTGTCCTCTCCCACTCTAAAAAAAACTGTTTGATGCATGAATGGGGAACGCGGATGTTCTGACCGCATGTCAATGAGGTAAATCGGTAGAAACAAACTACACCGCGGCAGCGTTCCTCCGACTGGCCCCACGATCCGCAGTGATGCGTCCACGCACGCGGAGAGGGAAGACGTTGATTCCGAGTCCGTCTTGACCGTCCCCATCCTGGGGCGCCATCCCCTGCAGGTGCGAGCGCGAAGCAAAGGCAAGGGCGTGACCGGGCTGCAGCGTGGCCAGTTGGAGCGCCGCCTGTTCAGAGAGCGGCAGCTTCTTGGCGAGGTAGGTGAACCAGTCGCGCGAGTGGAAGCGGTGGAGCACAGCGACGGTGACAAGCTCCAGTAGTTCGGGGGCGAGAGCTAAAGGGCTCTGCGTACTCACGGCCAGCCGCATGCCGTCGTGCCGCATCAGACGTGCCACCGCGACGATGGCCTCGCTCAGCCCATCGCTGGCTACACCGTCCATGAACTTGTGTGCCTCATCCAGAGCCAACAACTTGCCGCAGCCACGCAAGGGCAAGGCTCGATACTGTTCGGTCAGTACCTGGAAGATGCCGTTGGCCTCCTCGGCCGCCAGCAGTGGATCCGTCAGGTCGGCGATCACCAGCGTTCCGGGCGTGCAGCTCGAGTAGAGGTCGGCGCCCTCGCTCCGGATGTCGGCGTTGATGCTGCTCTCGGCCACGAGTGACTCTAGGAGGACTATACGCTGCTCGAGCGGGCCTCGCTGTCCGTTAAGCTTGCAGGTTATCTTCACTTGGGCGAGGAACTCCCCAAATGCGGGCACCACAGCATCGCGCTGGTATCGGCGCAGGAGGTCGAGCATGGCTGCCACGTAGAGCTGATTGTCACCGTCCCTGATGCGCATGATCCGCTTGATGTGGTCCGCAGTGAGCGTGCGCCACTGGAAGAGCAGCGGCTTCACCGTACAGTAGTCGCCGTAGAAAGCCTTGCGCTGCCGGTAGAAGGACGGCGAGACGAGGACTACCATCTTATCCTTCGGCAAGCATGGGCCTGCAGCGGGTGCCTGGCCTGACGCCAGAATGCGCTGCAGGGCCGGATGAGGGGAAATGAGCCCCGTGGCTTCGCACACGGAGGTGACGTTCTGGTCGTAGTGCAGCACCAGCGCGCTCATGGGCGCATGCAGACGTACAACGTCGTCTTCTAGCAGGGGCACTAGGCACGACTCAAGCACACATGCCATCGTGTGGCTCTTGCCGCCGCCCTGCACGCCCACCGTGGCCAGGCAGAAGGGCTCGTGCGTGTTCAGGTACACCTCAGCTGCAGCGTGATCGGGCTGGCTCGGGTCCAATGCCAGGAGTGAAGGGAGCTCGCAGCTCGTCATTCGCAGTCCCAGCAGGGCGGCTTCGGAGAAGCCTGATGCACTGTTGCGGTCTGCAAGTGTGACGCCAGACTCAAGCACGCGAGAGCTGCGCCCCTCGAGCAGGAAGCCTCGCACACCTCCTCGGGGGGCCTGCGCTGGGCTAGCTTGGTCCGCTGGCTTGAGAGTCTCGCTAGGCTGTTGTGTGAGTCTCCTTCGATAACGCCGCGACTGAGAGCCAGGTTGGGGGATACACGTTGCCGGCGGAGCTCCTTCGGCGATGGGCGCCGCGGGTTGAGGGTCCAGTGAGGCCCTGGTCTCGACGTTGGGACCGGTTGGGAGTATGGCTGTGGGTGATTGCTGCCTCACTGCATCGGCATCCGCCACGGGGTCTTCTTCGTCTTGGGTGAGCTGGGCATACGTGACGATGTCCACAGTCGCGTCCACGACAACCAACTCTGGCTCAAGCGATTTGAGCGAGGAGTCTGCGTTCGTGGCGTCATCAGCCGCTGCGGCGGCTATCGCGTGTTGCGCATTTCGAGCAGCTCGAGCCAAAGCCTTGGCCTGCGGCGACGTCGCTGTTACCGGTCCTGTGGGGCCGAACTTCTCGTCCGACGCCCAAAAGCAGAGTTTGCCGTTCTCATCAACCCCACGACGAAACCTGGGGTCTTTTTCCAAGCACGAGAGCAATTGTGATTCGTACTGTGCCGAGACTCCTGCCGGACGCTTCTTCATCATCGCTGGGCGGTTTTTCGCCAGCACGAAGGGCCTACGGTGCGATAGAAGGGTCTTGGCTGCCCGCTTCGTCCACAGCTCTTTTGCCGCTGTCATGTCGGGCAGCACCTTAACTTTCTGCCAGTGCTTCTTGGGCTGCCCCACTGAAGTAGCCGGAGACGGAGCGCTAGCAGGAATGTTCATGGGGTATTGCTCGCTCTAAAAACAATGAAACAAGCCTTCGTCCTGGCCGGTTGTCCGTCTGTTGCTGTCCTGGACGTGTGGAGAGAAAAGGAATGAAAAGAAAATGAAAATGAAAAACTCTTCCACCGAACGCGTGCGAAGTGTCGACACTTGCCAAGCTGGCCCCTAAGGTCAAGGCAAACCAGATCTCACCGTGCGCCGAATCGGGGAGGCCGCCAACACGTGTCGGTTTACTCTTGTTGTTCACCTCGGCTGCGGGCGGAAACATGCTGGAGCGCTGGGAGGGCGACGACGTTGAGGGCCAGGCCGGGCCGCTTGTTTCGGGCAAAGGCCTCGAGACAGGCCGGCGTGTAGTTGTCGTACGAGACCTGTAGCTTCTCCAGCGCGTAGCAGTCGTGCTCAAGAATGTCCTCCAGCACGCGGTCGGTCAGCAGCGGGAGGCCCTTGATGTTGATCACCTTGAGCCGAGGGCAGGCACGCAGCACCATCAGCACCGACTCCTCATCGATGAGGGCGCAGTCGGACACGTTGAGGGAACTGAGGTCAGCGGCAACATGCTGAGCGACGAGCGCGAGCGAGCGGCCGGTGAGGCGAGGCAGGTGGCCCACGTTGAGGATGCGCACGGGTGCCCAGGGCTGCTGCGCCTCTGCCCGCGCGCAGAGCTCGGCGATGCCAGCGTCGGTGATCTCTCGACAGAACTCAAAGTTGAACGTGCCGAGGCAGCGGTTGATGCCCCGCGCCAGGCTACGGAGGCCCTCGTCGGTGACGCCCGTGCACTCCTTCATCTCCAGCTCCACGACCCGTTCGAGGTGCTGCGCGACCGCGTCCAGTGTGGCGTCTGTCAGCTGTCGCAGCCCGATCAGGTTCAGCCGCCGTAGTTGGCGACAGCGCGACACTGGCGTGACCCCGTTGTTGTTGTTGTTGTTGTTGTTGTTGTTGTTGTTGTTGTTGTTGTTGTTGTTGTTGTTGTTGTTTGTTTGTTGTTGTTTGTTGTTGTTGTTTGTTGTTGTTGTTGTTGTTGTTGTTAAGGACTACGGGGAACAGTGGGACAAAGGAGGGGCTGCATGCATACCCAAATGCACAGCGCCGGCGTCGGTGATCTGTTCCGACGGGCAGCCCTGAAACTCGACCACTTCGAGGCTCTCCCCTGCACCGCCACACAATCCACTACTGTGAGGGTGACCGCCAGCGCTGAGAGAGAGAGAGAGAGAGAGTCAACGATTGGAGCCTACCCAGGGAGTCGCCGATCGCACACAGCACGCTGTCATCGACCGACCGGCAGAACTTGAGGATGAGCCTGCGGAGACTGGTGAGGCGTCGCACAAGCTGCTTGATGGCTTTCCCGGTGATTCCAGCGGCACACGACTGCATGTCTAGGTCCCGCAACTCGGTGCAGTTGGCTGCGATGTGCGCTAGCCCGGCATCCGTGAGCAAGTCGAGGCCCCGAATGTTCAGCACCTGCGTGTTCGTTGTTCGTGTCGACACAGACAGGCGTGGCTCAGCAGCACACAGCGACCGAAACCTCTGAGGCGTGGGGAAGGATGGAGGAGCGCAGCCGTACTCGTAGTCGTGTGAGGGAGTGGCCGATTGCTTGAAGTGCCGCGTCGGACAACAAAAAGCATCCGCGAATGTGCAGCGACTCGATGTTGGGACACGCCGTACACAGCTGCATTTGCGGTGCGCGCACGATGAACGGCGGAAGAGAAGGAGGAGTTCAGGAGGCACCGTACCTCGACGAAGCTTGGATCGCGTAGCTTGCGGCAACTCTCCAGGCGAAGGCTTGTGAGCCGCGCGCCCAGGTGGGTGCAGATCAAGCCCAGCGTGGCTCCGTTCACCCTGACAATGCAGCTCTGTGTGCCGAGACCAAGATTGAATTGAGACCAGAGAAAGAGACGAGTGGGGACAGGTGAATTACAATGTTGAGACGCTGCAGGGTGGGCCACTTGGTGAGAAGGCGTGCAATCTGAGTGTTGCCGATGCGTGCCTTGCGGAGGTTGAGCTCCTCTACTTTCATACACCTACCAATGAGCCCCGTCTGCAAGAGGTGCCTTTCATTCACGCCCAGTCGCCGGTCTGCTACTTGAGAGAGCTGTGTACCTCTCCCAAGAGTAGGCACGACGGTGAACCGTTGATTCCTTCGGCGTACCGACTCAGGTCCAGCGTGCTGCACTCTCGCCACGCTAGTTGAGCCCACTCCATGCACACCTACCGCTCAGGTGAGTCTCGGCATATCCTAAGAAAAGTTAGACTAATCTGTGGTGGGGGAGTACGGCTGACACAGCAGTACGGTCGCGCACATCCTTCAGGAAAGCAAAGCAGTGCACCCACACTTCTGGTGGCAAATTGTTATGTAGCGCAGGAGCACCCCCCACCCTTGCCTCTTCCATCTTTTTTGGTCCTCATAGCTTACTCGGAATTTCGCACAACCAAAAACCAGAAGGGCTTGACAGGTCCAGACCATGCACCTTCTGAGATAAGGCGTACCATACTGAAGGTGCATGGTCTAGAAGGTGTGGCCACTACAAAGCCTTTCAACTTCTCAATCCCAATAACCAAGTTAACCACAATTTAAAAAAAAAATTGATATGTTTGTGCTTGTTGTGATGTTGGAACAGACCTTCAACTGGAGGTGATCACTGCCTTGCCTAGTGGCCACTGCTGGACCTCCTCTCAGTGAGCAGCATGTTGATGCAGCCGAGGTTGGGGATGTCTAGTGTCATCTGGCATATCAGGGAGCACCAATTTGGTGGCTAGTTTCTGCCACCCTGGGGCAAGGAGGGCATTGGGGCACCACCACAGTCTCTGTTTGTCTTCTCCATCATACCTCAACCAAGCACACCAACTCTCACCTACTACTCACTACATCACCACTCAACAATGAAGCTCAGGCAACAGCTGGTGGCCTTATTGGCCCTGCTGTTCCTCTACACCTTTATCAAGGCTTGCCTTTGTTTGGCCAGCCTCTACTCAGTTGTCATTGGCCAGGTATGCACTGCTTTACATCAGACACACTGCAGTGATGGTCTGGGAGGAGAGCAACAAGGCCTGTGCCCAGGATGATAAGGAGATTGAGAGCCTATGCAAGGATCTGAATTATGCCTTCAACAAGGCCCATGATGCCTGAGAAGAGATCACCAAGGCCTTTGCTGTGTGCCTAGTACTGGGTCCTGATGGTGACTCTGCCTGCAATCAGTTTGAGCACTTGCATTGCTATCACTGTTTTGGGTGCCACTGCCCTCAAATTTCTCCATCACATTTACCATGCTGTGCTGCTGTGTTTTCCCGCCAGAAGAGTAATCGGAAGAAAAAACTTAAAAAGAAGAAAATTATTATGGAGGTAGCGGATGTGGTGAGGCGGTGCCTGGCCTTGTTCCACAGCATTGCGGAGGGCGAGGTGGTCCTCGATAGAGGGCGTGTAGAGGTTGCCTATCAATCGATGCGAGTGCTGCACTACTTGGCCCAGCAGGACAATGAGAGCCAAGCCGTCCGCTCGATGATGGGCCAGGCTGGTGCCTTTATGGTTCTTGCCCGCCTCCTCGAAGCCGTCGCTACCGCCAAGGCGGCCAAGCCCACCCTCGAGCGGCGCATATTCGACGTCGACTTTCAAATTGGAACTGCAGATGAACCTGACGGGGGAGAAGAGGAAGCCTCACAACCTAACGAACGAAGGACCGAACCAGAGATGACACGCACTGCAACAACAGAAGAATGCGACGATGAGAACGAGGACGAGTTCGAGGACGAGGGCGAGGACGAAGAAGAGCATGGTGATACACGCGAGGGAGGTGAAACCGGGCTGCGACTGGCGCTGAGCAAGCTGCAAGCAGAGGCAGCCGGCACGCTGTGGAGCCTGTGCATTGCTCACCCAGCCAACAAGCAGAAGGTGAGACACCCCACACAACTCACCGCCAACGCTTTGGCTCACTCCTCCGCTTTGCGCGCGTACGTGCGTGCGCAAGGCAACCGACGTTGTCCCCGCGCTGGTGGGGCTGATCAAGCACGAGACCTACGAGCCTACGCTTCGCTATGCCGGTATATCACTGCTTGTTGTGTCCCTTAGAGGGAGGAGGAGTAGTGTGAGTGGCATCTCACATGAGGCACTGCCACGCAGCGTCGGCCCTGTGGAGCGTGTGCTACGGGGTGGAGAGCAACCAGCGCCAAGTGCTGACCCAGGGAGCAGCCCCTCACCTCGTAGCCCTCCTCCGCGTTGGGTCTGCTTCGGTCAGGTACCACCACCTTGAAGCGGCGTTGGACGACCAGGGTCCAGCCCTCCAATCCCGAGGCTGAGCTAAGCTGGGACCGACTGACCCCCTTATTCAGGCGCTCGGCGACCGGCGCGCTGTGGCACCTATCGAGCCTCCCCGAAGCGCGCAAACCCATCAGTACACGCTCTGCGACGATCTCGTCTCTCTTTTATTATTAGCAGTAGTAGTGAATACCTGGCGTTGCTGATCTCCGGTTTTGCGGGGATGGTCTAGTCGAGGCCGGTGGCCTGGAGCCGCTGGTCGCCATACTGGCGGGATCGGACATCTCAGCGGCGGGTCTAGATAGCGAAAGTCGCGAGGAACAGAAGCTCAACGCCTGTTTGGCCCTCGGCAACCTCTCCATGGTCTCGTCTTTGGATACCGACGACGGCATCACGTACACATGCCCCACCTCTCTGCCTCTTTTCAGTGTCTCTAGCATTCGCCTCTTTTGGATGGAGCTCGTTAACAACAAGCTCGGCCAAAAAACGATAACGAGCTAAGACCGTGTCCCTGGTGAGTGCGTTTTCTTCGCGTGCTCACGCCGTGCCATTGCTGGTCTGTCACAAGGGATGCGATCGACAGATCCGGTGGGCTGGCCCAAATACGCCTCTTTGTCGAGCAACGCGACTGTCGTCGGTACAACCTTAGATCTTGATCGAACCTGTTTTTGGGCGGTTGCGTAATCTTGGCCACACGTCTTTTTATGGCATACTTGGCTGACTTCCATTTATGGGGAAAGCTTCGCCATGCACAACTTGGTGTGGACCACGCTCAAGCCTCTGGTCGATCTGCTCGAGGCGCAGCACGAGGAGGTCAACGAGCTTGGGTGCTTTCTCATCGCCTGCCTCTCCCGCACCAACCAGCAGACCTCCAAACTCTTCCATGAAGGCATGCTCCCCCCAATCCCTCCCAAACTTGTTTTCTAATTCGTCGGATTCCACCACAACGAATTGCTTTTTTGTTTCACTGTAACGAATTTTTGGGGTATTCAACAACCATAGGAGCCGTGTCGACGTTGGAGCGGCTGGCGCTGCGCCGAGACCAGCCCACCGTACGGCAACTGGCGCGCATCGCGCTCACCAATCTCGGCGTCAACCTCGACTCGCTCTCCTCGCACTCCTCCGGCCAAGGTCTGTCCTGCCACGTCTACTCGTCCCCCGTCAGCAGGCGCGCTGATGCGCGACGCGCGTGATGTGGTGGGCGAAGCAGGCGATGTCAACAGCGGCGCCGAGGGAGACAGCCTGGACAGGCTCCTGGCATCGCTGAAGCTGGAGCGCTACCAGGACGTGTTTGCAAAGCACGAGGTAACGTGCGACAACATCGCCCACCTCGAGGAAGCCGACCTCGCCGACATGCTCCCCCTCGGGCCGCGGCGACAAATGTGGGCCTACATCACGGCCCTGCGGCGAGCAACCGCTCCCGAGGCCGCCTCGCGCCCGCCACCACCGTCGTGCCTCTCCCAGTCCTTCCTCGCCACGGCCACTTCGGCCTCTGAGGGCAACCCGTATGCGTGCCTCATATGCTGCGATGCCGAGCGCAGCGTGTGCTTCGTTCCGTGCGGCCACGTCGTCTCCTGTAAAGTACGTGTGCCCAGCGCAAGCGATCCAGCACACGCACAACCGGTGTGCCATCAGCACACGGGCTGACACAACACATCGTGGCTGGGTGTCAGGTGTGTGCGCGCATTCTGGTGGCGCGAGGCGACGTGTGCATCATCTGCCGGGCTCCCATTGCCCAGACCGTGGTGCCCTTTTATGTATAGATTGGTTGCATGGCAACATAGAGAGAGAGTTGCATCACAGTCGCGCCGCGTCGTTGGTCTGACGTGGTTTATTACTCGCCCCGGTATTCGGAGATGTCGTCGAGGCTGTAGGTGCCCACCTCGCCGGCCCAGTCGCCCTCGAACTGGACCACGGCGGTCTCCTTGGAGGTGCTCTTCTGGAGCAGCTTGCCCACCTTCCCTCGGTCGCGGCCCAGCACCACCACCACCCGCCGGCCCACGTCGGGGATCACCGTCTCCACCTGTCGCTGTCTGATGTCTACACACACAGTTGCGATGATGGAAAACCAGCGTCAGCCTCGGCGGTCGCGTGTTGCCGTGCGTGTGTGTGTGTGTGTGTGTGTGTGTGTGTGTGTGTGTGCAACGAGTGATAAGAGGGACGAGGCGTACTTTCGAGGATGCGGCCCGAGTCGAGCATGATCGTGCAGACGTCGCCGGCGACGACGTCCACGACCTTGACCTTCTTGCGGTAGTACTTCTCGCCGAGGCTCTTGCTAACGATGCGCACCGTGATGCCTGGCCGCAGCCACACGGGCTCCTTCTTCTCCTCCCTCCGCTTCTCCTTCTTCTTGTCCCTCTTCTCGTCTTCCCGTCGCTTTCCGCTGCTCCCGCTCCTGCCGGAGTCGTCTCTCCTTGCCGTCGCCGACGACGACCTCCCGCCGTCGCTGCCGCCCGCCTTGGCCGTCGCCTCTTGCGCCCACTCCACGTCCTTGGCGTTTTCCGATGCTGCGTGCTCTCCGCTACCGCCGTCGTCGTCCTCCTCCTCTTCCTCCATCTCGGCGTTGTCGTCGCCCTCGCCGCCGTCGCGAATCCCCAGCGCCGGGTGGCCCTGCTTGAGCTGCGCCGAATTGAGCGGCGCCAGGTCTATTCGGTTGACGGTCACCTCCTGTCCAACGCGAACCCACACACGGGTCAGGCCAATTGACGAACGATTGATTTTGGTTGGCTGGCTTGCTGGTTCGGTTACTTACCTCTTCGCTTTCGAATCGAATGCGAACTTTGTCGCCGGCGAGGAGTTGGACGATGCGAGCAAACATGCCCTCGTGTTCGCCCGAGACGACGCCCACGAGGTTGCCCGGGTGGATGCCCTCCGGCCGGAAGGCCACCAGCTTCTGGTCCAGGTCCCGCACGTGCCGCTGCCTGCCGTCCTTGTCCCGCGGCAGCACCATCATTTGCTGAAAACAATAAATTATGGAAAAATCAGCAAAAAATGCCAAAAAAGAGCGAAAGCGAAAGAGAGAACGACGCGCGATGCGCACATATTTGCAAGTGGATAGATGAATGAATGGGTGGCGATCTGTCGGCCATCGGTGGCGAGGTGTTTTAGAGTCGTGCGTGGTGTTGGTGGCCTACCTTGGGTTCCCGACTCTCGCCCGGCTTGATAAACTTCTTCTTGGTGGGTTCCGGCGCCTTGGGCGCGGCGCCCAGGCCCAGGCGATGATGCCGCGGAATGAACTCGACCGGCTTCACCACACTGTTGTGTGTTGTTGTTTGTTGTTGTTTGTTGTTGTTTGTTGTTGTGTGAGGAGAGAGGTGGTCAGTAACAAACGAGTGGAGGACTGTGCAGAGAGGGATGGAAGCCGTACGCCTTGTTGGTGTTGCCGATGGGGTCGCCGGGCTTCCACAGCATGCCCCGCAGCATGGCCTCGCCAAACATCTCCACCGGGACGCGATCGTAGGCCGACGCGGTGGTTTCCTCCGGTCGCGACTCCACATCGAATCGGAACTTCTCGTCCTCGTCTTCGATGGTGTCGAGGCCGGGCAGTCGGTACTTGAGGAGGAGCGGCATGTCCTCCTCCTCGGGCTCGGCCTGTATGCCCTCCTTGCCCTCCTTGATCAGCGCCTCGGCCGCTTCCCGGTCCTCGGCCGACAGTCCGGCCAGCTTCGGGTCCACCACGGCGGGCGCAGGTTTCTCCTCGCCTGTGTGTGCACAGAACGAAAGTAAATAAGAAGAAGAAGTTTGATTAAATGATTGCATGGACCAAAAACGTTTTCGTATTTAAACGTTATAATTAAAAGAAAAAAGAATGAGGCGCACCTTCGATTTTTGGCTTTTTAGTTCGCAGCGGCTGGGGCATGGGGATGACGAGCGGGCCATCGTCTTTCTCGAAGAGGGTCTTCACCTTGCTGCCCTGGATAGCCGTTATGAGTTCCCTTCCCTCATTGTCTTCCTTCTTCGTGCCCTGTATACCCATCTTCCTCTTCCCTGCCGCTGACGATCCAAATGAGAACCCAACTTTTACGGGGGCGGCAGCTGCCTTGGCCTCCCCTCCATCGCCTCCATTTCCATCTGCAGAAGTTGCCTGTGGGGCAGCGGCCTCTTCTGTATCCATTCGATTGTCCTCCAACGTTTGGCCTCGATTCTTGTCTTCATCCATGCCGATGCTGCGACCTGTGGGCCGTGCTGTATAAGAACCACCCGAAGGATTGATCGAATAATGTTTCGTTTGCGCGGAGCCAAGAAAAAGCCCAACAAATTCTATGCCAGAAAAGAAATAGAAAAACAAAAAAAAACAGAAACTTTTTTATGCTCTTTTTGGGGACCAGCTGATTTACGCCTAACCAAAGGCGTCCACGCCTGCGGACGCGTTGACGATCCGCAGGAGGATGATGCCAAGGAATATGACCAGGAACACTGTAACCACCTCCCAGGGGAACCCTGCCTTGGAGCCGGGATTGTTGCCCTAAGCAAGTACGCTCATCAGATCGCCGGCAGCACAGTAGCGGGGTGGTCGTTTGGGTGGTGTGGACGTACCGTGCATGGAGGCGGAGAGCCCATCAAGTGTTGATAGACTTGTCGCATGTGCAGCGGTTGCGTCGGCCTGGCGGGGGATATCTATTAGGAATGTTCCTGGTCCTGCGAGAAGGACGAACCTATTGGTCTTGGTGTAGAGGTTGGTAAACTGTTCTATCTGTGCTCGGGAAGCGGTCATGGGTGTGTTGAGCACCAACCAGGTGAACCCCTCCTCGCAGTCTGGAGAGGTCCTTGAGCCCTTATACATCTGCACACGCCGTGTTATGCCTTGCGTGTCGCTTTTTGCGACAGGGGTGCATACCCAATAGGATGTGTTGACTGGCAGAGCCAGCGTAAGGTCAATGTTGAAGACCATGTGCCTGTCTCCGTACTTGGGTACCGTCTGGAAGAACGACAAGTATGAGACGAGTTGTCCGAGAAGAGATCTAGCCAGTACACGTACGAGGCCAAACAGGTGGAAATATTGATCGAGGAAGGGCGACGCAGGTCCCTCCTCGATGAGTACGCCCAGTGCGGCCAAATGGGGAGTAGTGTCATTGGACAAGTGGACAAAATGCATCTCCATTGGATAGCGCTGGTGAATGAAACCGTCCGTGAGGATATCGCAATTAACACCTAGCACGACGGGTACCTTTCCGTTGACAGTGTGCTCCGATGGAGCGTGCTGGTGAATCTGAAGAAGAAAATACTTTTCCAACTTCAGCGGTCCTCCCCTACACCCATATCCTCGTTAACCGGTGACTAACACTTGATCACGAAGAGGGATAACTTGTTGTACCACATAGTGCTGTATCCTGTGCTATTATCAATTCGATACTGGATGCTGTGTCCGTTGTTCCACAACTCCCCGCGAGAGTTCGAGCTGTAGTTGAACTCCAGGTTGCCCATGTACCTGGCGAATTGTGCGTTAGTGTGTGGTGGCTTTGAGTCCAATGGCAACGTACTGCCGTGTCACGGTCTTAGTGTCGACGTTGATCGGTGATTGCAGAGTTCCTTCGAAGGAAGGGTAAGCTTCGGCAAAAAGGAGCTTCCCACTCATCGGTAAGGGTGTTCGCACCAGACTTGCATAGGTAGGCGGCTGGTATGATGCTTGCCCAATACTCTGGCCCTGTCTTACCTTCATAAGACCACTGTACCACATCCGACTCGTCCCTCCTTGGTGCTCGAATATGCGAGCCCTGGTCGGAAACAATGTAAGGGACCTCGTTTTCGTGCGCAGCATGCCTCTAGCGAGCAGGGGTACCTCATCGGCGTCGTGTATCTCACCGCTCAAGTCCTCCTCGACAAACTGAGAGGTCGAGATAGATATACATACGGCCAAAAGCAACAACAATATCGTTGACGAAAATGGAGATGAGGTCTTCATCCGTGATTATCTGTGACAGATTATGCTCTATTCTCTCTCTGGGCTTGTCACTGCGGTCCGCATACCAGGTTGCTATCGCGACTTCGCTGCGGAGGCACAGAGGTATAGTTACGAGTAATCAACTTCCCCTCCGGGGCTTTGTCGTCGCTTCTACACTGAGAAACCCTTGCTTGCGCAAAGGTTGGCTCCTCGCACCAGTTATGGAAGGCGAGCTTCCTCTTTTGTTGCCAACAGTTTCTTTTCATTTTCACTCTTCGCTCTTTGTCTCCGGAGCTTTCGCTTTACCACGAAGTCCCTTCTGCCGGCACCAGCCCGTCGTCGTTAACCAAAGAAGACATGGAAGGAGAGAAGTTTGACGTCACCCCTCTGACAAAGGTGGCACACCCAAGGCAATTCTCTTGCTGTTTCCCTGTTTTTATCATTCAGAAAAACAAAATAATAATAATAATATGGGGTGCAGGTGAAGCGGCTGCCCAAGCGGGCGGTG